>JAUTXX010003299.1:0-10150 GCA_032273605.1 Panulirus laevicauda
GTGTTATAGTGGCATACTTCCAATCCTCTGGAACTCCCCCATAGGAAATGATTTATTGAAAACAACAGTCATGGGTTTAACTCTCTCATTTCCTGCCTCTCTAACCTTCTAGTGTTTCATTTACTTTCAATAAGAGTTTATCTGCAACTTTTCTCTACAATTTCCTGGATTAGGATCTTGACTTTTGCCTTCAGTCAAACATATAGATGCAAAAAGATCATTCAAGATCTTTGCCATGGCATCATTATCATGAACCAAGTTACCGTTTTAACCATATCACTGCTTTCCATAATCAGTTTACCAACTAACTAGGTGATGACACTTGCTTCTCATCTAAAATTCCTTTGGGCTTGTATAGCAATTTTCATAAATATTCTTCATAATGAAGTTTACTTTCACATATAAGACTGACATTTTCTATGCAAATTTATAAAATTTATGATATGTTGGTTAATGGTTTCTTTGAGTTTCTTATGTGCTACTTTCTTAGATGCCAGGCACTTCGACATCGTTTCACAACTTTGGTTTCAAAAAAATAAGTAAAATAAAATCTGCTGTACCAAGCATTAGCACATGCAATATGTTTCCTCTAATACTTTGAAAATTTTAATAAAGCTTTTCCAAGCAAAGTAGATGCCATTTTTACTGACATTATCCTAGCTTAACCTCAATCACCAACTACATTTGATTTGTGACCTCTTAAGAGACCAACCCTGAAATGTTCCTTTTTCAGCTTAATACCTCTTATAACTTCCCTACAATTTAGGTACCCCACTATATTGGTAGGTAATAACTGGTAGGCAGCCAATGACCAGGGAGGTATATTACCAGGACCAGGACTACCCACCTGGGTATCAGGAGGGTCAGTGACAGCTGTGTAGTGAGGAAGCACTTCAGTGATTGTCAAGTTGCAGTCCTCTGACCCAGGTAGGTCTTTTCTTTCTGCCTCATCTACATGTGGATTACTGGCATCGTCCACAAATATGCAATCTCTCCTTGTCAAATATAACACATGACAGCACATAACTCACTCATCTTATTCTTTGTAACTAGATTTTCCTGTGGTGACCACTACGTCCTAGCCCTGCCTTTTGGCAAAATGTTAAGAGCAATAGATAGTAGTAGTAGGTATGATCATCCAGGTAGGAGCATTAGGTAGTGGTCAGTAAGAACATTAGGTAGGGGCTTCTGTTAACACTGCACTGGACTTACACTCTGCTGGTGGCCTGTTAAGGGTGAGGCACTAAAGGCTAAGAAGTGGCACTGGGGTTCACTAGTTACAGAGATTATTGCCATGGCCACCCCCTTGAGGGAGTTCCAGAAGGGAGCAGGTGTCAGAAAATAATGGATGAACAGGAAAAAACTGAAATGGAAACTAAGATGCACAAAATGCAGACAGTTAAGTAATTAGAGGAAAAAAATAATTAAAGCAGAAAGAAATAATGGAATCCTAAAAAAGAACAAATAGTGAATAAAGAGAAAATTATTTAAAGCTCAGATCAAAATCCTAAAGTACTATTTGTGTACATGGCCTAAAACAAAAAAACAAAATATCATATACTGGACCTTTCATGGAAGGTAATAGCTATGTAAAATACCCCAGTGGAATAAGATACTCCAGAGAGGTGAAGCAACTGATTATTGAGCTCCATGTCCACAAGAAACAAAAAGGAATTATATACATGAAATGTAGAATCCAGATGTTCACTTTATTTTGGCTATCAAGGGCTCTTTCTGTATATGCATAATGAATGGAGTTTGGGAAAATTTCACAACACACTAATGATGAATGTGCAATAGGAGGATGAATGCACTCAACTGTTTAAATGATGTAATATTAGTCTAAATATTAGTCTGTAATATTAGTCTAAATGGAGAAGACCTGAATATTTGACAGAGTTTAGGTAAATGAGAGCATGCTCAAAACAGTTAGTAATAACATGGTAGCTATGTGTCAGAACATGTGTAAATCACTAAATCATAGTACAATTGCCCATATCAGGAACCACATTTCTAAAACTCTGCTGAGGACAGAATGCTGTGTCCAATTTGGAATTATGTATTCTGCATCATCTAGCAACTTAACATGAATCACCTTTAGTGTGCAGGAATTTGGAAGCCCTGTTCGTCATATGGTACTGGATATAAACTTATGATAACTGAATAAGCTGAGAACCTGTACTTGATTATCTACCTTATGTAAACAGATGACTGAAATAAGTAAATCAAGTAAAAACTCCCTCTAGGTCAATCAGGTGACTTTATCTTCATTGTCATTTCCATCCCTGCTTGTTAATGTTAACCTGATAAATATTTACCTGCAATCAAATCTTAAAGGTCTTGCAACCTACACCCTGGTTATCTAATACTGCAATATCCAGCAGACTATGGCAATAACATTTCTCATTACAAAATGGTTCAAGATTTATAATGAACATGAAAAAAATTCATTCTCTATCCATGCATCAATCCCCTTCCACATAAATTTGTAAACACAATATCAAGATATGTTAATAACAACCCATTATCCTATGTGTTACTCAAAATCCAGCATAAAATTACTTACAAGATTTCTTATTTCCAATAAAAACCTCATTATGACTAAAACTTGAGTGAAAATAATTGTCAACTTACTTGAGCTGAAGCTAGGAAGTGTTTGTTTCTTAGGAGTAAATTCCATCTTTCAAAAGATACAGTGCCCAATCAGCTGTACAATCTGTTGATACAGGAAGCAAACTTGAAGACATGGGCATCCTAAAATATTCAATGGGAAAATAAAACAAGGACATTGATCATGACTTTTGAATGAGTTCTCTTTCTTTACCTGCTTTGAACTTTTCCAAACCAGAAAATGCAACAACTCTTCACTCAGAATAACTTAACAATAATAAACAAATGAAATACTGACTTTAACCACACAAATTCAGTATAAAACAGCAAAAAGAATTTATCACCTGAGAAACATTTCAATATAAAACATAAAATTACAACAAATTTCAATGGTTATAAAAAATTATATATACATAAGAGTAAGGCTTTAAGCATATATCCTTTGTCAATTTTTCTCACTCATGCTCTTCATGTGACCAAACCATCTCAATACACCCTCTTCTAATCTATCAACCACACTCTTTTTATTTCTACACATCTCTCTTACCCTTTCATTTCTTATTTGATCAAACCACCTAACACCACATACTGTCCTCAAACATCTTATTTCCACCACATCCACCCCTCCTCCACACAACCATATCTATAGCCCATGCCTCGCAACCATATAACATTAATGGAACCACTTTTCCTTCAAACATACCCATTTTTGCTCTCCGGGATAACGTTCTTGCCTTCCATATATTCTTCAACGCTCCCAGAACCTTCACCCCCTCCCCCACCCTATGACTCACGTCCGTTTCCATGGCTCCATCTGCTGCTAAATCCACTCCGAGATATCTAAAATACTTCATTTCCTCCAGTTTTTCTCCATTAAAACTTACCTCCCAATTGACTTGTCCCTCAACCCTACTAAACCTAATAACCTTGCTCTTGTTCACATTTACTAACAGCTTTCTTCTTTCACACACTTTACCAAACTCATACCTGATCACCATTTCCTGCATCAGCGAGGCAATGCCAGGAAATAGACAAAGAATGGCCCATCCACTCATACACACACACACACACACACACATATATATATACATAAATGCTCATCCATGCACATATACATATCAACATATACATATATATGGATGAGGTGAAAAAAAATTTGAGCGACTGGGGGCTGAACATACAAGAGGGTGAAAGGTGCACAAGGAATTGAGTAAATTGGAACGATGTGGTATAACGGGGTCGACGTGATGTCAATGGACTGAACCAGGGTATGTTAAGTGCCTAAGGTAAACCATGGAAAGGCCTGTGGGGCCTTGATGTGGAAAGGAAGCTGTGGTTTTGGTGCATTACATATGACAGCTAGAGACTGAGTGCGAACAAATGTGGCCTTTTTTGTCTTTTCCTGGCACTACCTCATCGGAGAGGGGAGGGATGCTAATACAGTTATAAATTATAAGCAGAACTTTTATAAAGACCTCACCTACATCCAAAATGATAGTATAAATAGACCTACATTAAATTTGTCTGCAACTAAAGATTGTATAGCCCCTCACTGTGTTCTTTGCTGACATTCAGGATCTTTTTCATAAGCCTCAAGGGTGTGACTGGCATATTTTGACTACAATATACAAAATAAAGACATATCTTGGTTGCACGGGAAGTTACGTGAGAATTTTTACATGTGCATTATCAATTTTAATCAGCCCAATATTTCCCCTGACGTACAACTATCACCTTGTCTAATATGACTCAATAAATTAACTTGCTAAGAACCATGCTCCACAACTGCTATGGTAATCTCAAATACTACATAAGCACTGCATAACAAAACCTTTATTCATAGCTACTAGTAGTGCAGGGCAAAATTGGTAAATCCCCAGTTCTTTTTCCAAGACCTAAAGTCTGGCAGCAGTACAGGAGCTGTGATGCAAACTAGAAATGACAATCTTGATATTCTACACTTACCACCTGTCCCTGTAGTTACACAAATCCTTTAAAGCCAGAAGTCTTCATATGAAGCCATGAGCAGCAGTATGCAATGAAAATACTTATGAATTTTTTGAGGGATTATTTTGATCAACCTTTCCAATATTTACACATGAGTTGCTGCTAAGTGTCTCTTGATCACTGTGAGCTAATTATACACTCATGATCTAAAAGTAATTCTGGTGTAAATATGTATATAATGTAAACATAAATATATGTGTAAATGTATATATGTGTAAACACCAACCTTAAACAGCAAATAGGGTCATTTACACAATGTGGTGCATGAGACACACCCTGGTGTGCCCCCTTGCACACCAGCTTTGTCAGAGGAATCTTTTATTATATCTAGGGCTATTTCTCAGCTGCAGAAGTTGTGTTTGTTTACTTGTTTTTACATATCCTTTATATTTACAAGTATCTCTTTCATACATACTGATGTCTTATTGACTCTGCATCATAGGCTCACCTTTCACCCTTCCTCCACCCATCTTTGAGGGCTCTACCTGTTAACAAACCCTATTCCATGACCATGAAAGTTATGATAGCTTATATTTGTACATATCCTTAATAACATGTATTTCTTTGATAACATATTGAAAAAAATCATTGACAATGTTTATATTCCTAAATCGTAAGCAACTTTAGAGAATTCATTAAACATTTTAGGGTTAAATCTACTTAAAAAGTAAACTGATTTTCTAGACGTGTTCTACTTATAGCATGTACTGGTCTGACGTGATATTCCACAAACTATACAAGTTAACAGCAGAGTGCTGGCTGTAAAATAGCTACCTTCAAACTTACTTTGATATGAGGTGCATTCTTTTTTTGGGTGACAGGTCAGTTAGAGGGGATCATGCAATTAGAGCAAACCAGCTATGTCATCTTGGAAGAAAGTGGATAATCTGTACTTAAATCGCCAGATCTGTGGGATCTTGGATGTTTCAATGACATCATATCCATGAGCCATGAACTTATGACAAAATATCACACAATATGTGGTTTGTTTCGGTATAAACAATATAATTTTCTTACACTTTATCTTGACATTTCAGGAAGATAAATGGTAACAACCAGAGGAATTGGTGCTCCTCAGGGATCAGTCTTAAGACCGCTCTTGTTCTATATATACCTTAACGATTTGGATATGGGAATAACCAGCGACTTAAGTAAATTGGCCAATGATACAAAATAGGGGCCGTATTTAACTTAGATGAAAATTCAGTGAATTTACAGAGGGACTTAAATGGATTATCAAAATGGGCGGGTGCATGAAAAATGGAATTCAACATAGATAAACGCACAACACTTAGTGTGGGTAAAGACAGGAACACTGATTACAAACTGTGCAATATTACTACTGATAAAATAGAATGCAAAAGAGATTTAAGGGTACTGGTGAGCAAGGATCTTAAGCTGCAGCAATAATGTATTAAAGTGTGTAATAAGGCTAATTGGATGTTACGATTCATTCATAGGAATGTTAGCAATAAAACTCCTAGAGTATTATTGCAACTTTATTTTGCATTGGTGAGACCACATCTGGATTATGCAGTACAGTCTTGGGCTCCATCCTATGCAATTAATATAGACTTTAAAGAGAGAGTACAAACACAAATGACAATAACGATCCCTGGAATTAGAAACCTCATTTTGAAGAAAGGTTAAAAAGACTGAATTAACACTCATTTAAGAAAAGGAGTTTTTAAAATGGTTGAAGGCATTAATAATGGTAACATGAATAAATTTCTTAGAATGGCACCACCGGATGGGACAAGAAATAATTTATGTAAATTAGAAATAAATATTCAGATCAGATATGGGTATATATTAGTCAGGGAATTGGGTAGTAGATGTATGGAACACGATGCCAAATAAAGCAGTGGATTCTAGGACTATAGGTAGCCTTAAAAGTACGTTAAATATGTTTAAGGGTCCAGGCAGTTGGTTATAGGGTGGAAGACTCAGGACCTGCCTAGCATGGGCCAATAAGCCTCTTGCAGTGTCCTCACTTCTTATGTTCTTATGAAATGCTCTGTATACTACCCACTGTAAGGAACATATAGTATAATATACATGAAACCAGAAACCAAATGAAGTGTAATCGCTACTAGTACTTCACAGAAAATTCATTAAAAATATTGCTTCATAGACACACACCTAGATACTTTTAGTTACTCATATCCACTTCCGATGTGTTTGGTCTCGATTTTTACCATACGACCGATGGAAACAGCCTGGTGTGGGAGTGCTGATGCACTAGCATGACAAACGCACCGACAAGTTCACCTCACCCGGAAAACCTTTGCGTACATTTTAAGATGTTATTTTACCGTCTCTTATATAAATATAAACTTGTCAGTAAAAGTTCAGATCACAAGAATCACATCGAGTTGTGACCCACGCCCAAATTCCGTCATTAAATGCCTATGCGTAGATTTAATTTGCTTATCTAATGAAGCAATCAAATATGCGGTCTCTCCCTGTACTTACATACTATCATCACCACTTCTCCCTCAAGTTCACATAACTCCCTTTATCATGCTGTTATAAGCTAGGAACCATAATCTACACATAAAATTTGATAAATACTGACCTTAGGTTCTTTCAAGGATACAAAATCATTATCTCAACAAAAACAACACTAGTCTGCTTATGACGTACACGCTCACACAGAATGCGCGGGAATCATGGACGTGTCATGGCGGTGCACACTGCCAGCGACCACTACAGACAGCGAGACCAATCATCCCCAGCATACAAATGGCCATCAACGACCAAAATTGTTTCAACAAAGTCAGAATAACACATGGATATTTTCAGATAATTCAATTATCAAGTTTGTCAATAACAACAATTTAACTATGCTGAATGTACGTGAGAGCGTTGGCTATCAACTTAATACTCATTTTCATGTGATCATATGCTACAATCTGCTACAATCTTCATCACTTTCCAAAAGCTATTCTGTTGATACATCATTTCTATTTGGCAGCAAAGATGAAAAAGTTTATATCAACGGGCATTTAATCCTTAGACAACACTACAATAAAGATTAAAGCATTTTCTCTCCACTTCACACACTACTTCCGAGAATGTGGAAACTTTTCCTTATTTCATCTACGTTACTTTAATGACCTTAATTTTCTAGTGCTGGTTTCATATGTTAATATCATGTTTTTCATTTGCTTTAAATCCTCCTCATTTGTGGGTAGGATGAAAGTAATTACCGTACCGTTACATAACACCGGTGAAAAAAGTTTGCGAATTTCATTCAATTTTACTGTGAATAATAAAACTTCACGAAAACACCTGTTTTCACTCTGTTTGTTATTTTAACTGCTAAAGACATGGTATACCTCATGTATCTAAGGAAAGATTTAAAGGGGCAACAAAACATATGAATTTATCGCATTAATAAATGAGCTTCCAATGAATAACACAGGATGACAACAAATGGCGGGTGGTACGAAAACTTAATTATAGACACAAACAATAGAAAAAATTCTTTACATAATTTTGGAAGTTGTAGCATTATTATTTATCGTTCAGATTGACATTTCATTAATCATATGTACTTTTTGTTTCATTTTACACTTGAACTTTTGCATTTTTATATGATTGTCTATGCAAATATTTGAATTCTCATAAAGAAAAGTGGCACAAGCATAATTGATATACACCTGGTTAAATTTTCAGGGAACTGACTTAATCGAGTTTAAGCTGCAAAAGTATCTTAAACTCAGGTGCCAACTAATTGGTATTTAATGTTGCAACTCTGCCGATTTTCTACACCAGTAGGGTCTAGCATTATGTCCTGTATGGGTGGGCTGGTTAGCATGATGTAGTCAGTAAACCATTTGAATTTGTTATTATAGTTGAGTAGTACATTTAACGCATTTTAACATTACTCTCACCCAAGTTGAACTGGTTAAAGTGTGATTTGCTAGAGTTAGTAGTATTTGTTTAGCTGGTTAGGTTTATGATGTGTTCATAGGCTTGGCTTTGTTAAGTCGTAAGATGCTAGGCTTTGGTTAAGCTAGAAAACTTAAGATGCCACTCCAGAAAACAGAATGCCAGTACACTAAACATATACCACCAACTTTTTTGTAAATCATATTGTGTCCAGCTCATCTTAGGTAAGGGCGATGACAGCATCAATGAATGTATTAATCAGCAAATTAGAATTGGTTAGGTGGAATATTATTAAAGTGGGGGGGGGGGATACATGTAAGGCAAGGGTAAGAGTGGAAGTGAAGAGCTTGAAATAGTTACAGGCAGGTAGAAAAAAAGATAATTGTCAGAGCTGACCTATAAAAAAGAATAAAATGGAAACTGAATAGATAATTAAAATGTTTCCTATTTCAGTAGGGACACATGTGGTATTGTCTGTATGGTGAAAATAATTATGTATTTTTTCTACTATTGGTATTATTATCATGATTATTTTCGTTTTTAATTGAACTTAATTTTGTTGCTGTACTCTCGTGAACTAGCATCATTACAGTCATCAATTATAGCATTATTATCATTTTTGATATTAGTAAATCATATTATTATTATTATTATTATTATTATTATTATTATTATTATTATTATTATTATCATTATTATTATTACTATCATTATTATTTTTATTTTCATTATTATCATCATTACTATTATCATTATTAGTATTTGTATGGAGAGTTAGGCATCTGTGTAAGCAGGAAAGGAAGAGGCTTAGTTGTTCTTCGTGAAGGTGGATGCATTTCTAGGATTTATGGTGTGTCTGAGGTTATTTAATCTGCATATGGACAAAGTAGTGAGAAAGGTAAATGCAAGTTTTATAGTGAGCACTAGGTGTACTGTATACTGAGGGTGAGCGGTGCATAGATGAATCATTTTTTTGTATGTAGATATCATGGCTTTAGTAGCAGACTCAAGGGAGGAACTCCAGAAGCTGGGAGTGTGTGTGAAGGTAAAAAGTTTAGGTATTGTGATCAGAAGAAGGTATTGAGTGCAACAAGTGGATACAACAGCATGGTTTAAGCATAATTTTTATGAGGGAGAACCTGGGGAAAGTGGAGTGCTTTAAGCACCTCGGAGTGGACATGGCAGTGAATGGAACCATAGAGGCTGATGTGAGTCATGCATTGAATGAGAGAGGCTTAGGTCCTGGATTTGTTGAGTAGTGTGTGGAAGGAGTAGTCATCGTATATCATGGTAAATATGGGTACCTTTGAAGGCACAGTAGTCCTGAGAGTGCTGTATGGATGTGAATCTTGGGTCCTTGATGCGAAAGACCAGAAGTTGGATGTGTTGGAAATGAATTGCATCAAGACAATATGTGTCATGGAGTGTGTTGATCATGTAAGGAATAACCCTGTAAGAGGTATGGTAGGTATGATTGAAATAGGTAACTGGGGTGTACTAAAAAGGTTTAGACATGTAGAGAAGATAAGCAAATGAAGAATTAAAGGATCAACTTTTTAAGACATGGAGAGATGGAGTGTGTGTGTGTGTGTGTGTGTGTGTGTGTGTGTGGGTGTGTGTGTGTGTGTGTGTGTCT
>JAUTXX010003310.1:0-10150 GCA_032273605.1 Panulirus laevicauda
TATATATTTTCAGAAAACGCGTGAAGGTTCCCCACTGGCGATATTCACATCCCCTCCAACTAACGCCACGAATCGTGACCTCTCATACTCGGCCAATTCGCCACTCACCAAAGCGATTATTAGGTACACTCTGAAGACTCTTATCGGCTCCTAGTGCGGCCATAACCACTGCTGTAATTAAGGGTCTCTTATACGTCTATCTATATAAAAACCTAACATTGTAGAAAACTGGGTATTTGTCTGTGTTCATTTGCATTCATGTGTCACTCGTTCAATCGTCTATACAGGAAGTCAGGAATGATGAAGTACGAGCATTTAACGATGAGTCCTGACGCAAGACTTGCCTGTTCTTACCAGAAGTACCCAAGACTAGTTTTGCCACTGTACTGGATGCCTTCAGACATTCATTACCGTTGGGAACTTCAGCATAGGTGCAGCAAAAACTTCGTAAATTGCCGCCCGAGTTCGAAGTGAACGCGTTCTCTACTTTTAAACAATATTCTTCAGAAGTATACACGTTACAATGTTATCCCTAATCAAAATATCTGTGTAATTTCGATTACTGTGTCCTGTTAAATTTCTTAAAGTGTAGCAATGTGTGGGTGATCGTATCAAAAATAAGAAAAAAAACAAATCCTCCTCATTTTCTTCAGTTTTGTTCATTCTAGTGTGGAGTGTGTACCACTTTCAAGACTCAGACAATTCTTCTTCTTCTTCTTCACCGAAGAAGCACCACAACCCTTAACTTCAGCTCTTCTCTGCCTAGCTCTGGATGGGTACATGGGTCCGCTCCGTCCCTCAGTCTGAGGTGGATACACCGGAGATCCACACGAGTCTGTCTGTACACAGCAAAAGAGGAGTGAGCAAAGTCAGTCATCCGCAGACAGACAGCCTGGATTTGGTGGTTACGTATACCTAAACGGACCGCAGCCTCTGGCAGCCTGGGTAAGAGGAGGAGCAAAAGGGCAGCTTGGTTGAAGACCGAGGTATAAAGGTAAAAGATTTTCCGAAACCTTTGAAAGGGACAATAAAGTCCTAAATCGAGCCATGGAGATGGATGACCTCCGAATTCAACGTATGATAAACGTAAGGGAAGCCATCTTTCAAGTCCCGGTTCAATCTTCAAAATCCGGCATCAAAAACAGCTCTCAACTCCACATAATCTATTCGTATAAGAAGTAATTGTACTTATCAGAAGTACTAAAATCTTTGCCCAGAGAAGTCAAAATCATACGTTAATTCTGAACGTAATATAGTTGCAGTAAGTACGCTTACAAAACGTAATTTAACATTAATATTGTCGTTAAACTTTTAAATTGAAATTGATCCAAATTAGCATTTAGTTTACTATACAAACGCCGCCAAGTGAAATTATAACAAAACTTTGAAACCTGTACAGTGAACTTAAGAGGGAACTTTACCTCTCAACTTGGCATTAAACTTCGTAACCACTGTAATACTGAATGTAACCGATTGAATATATAATTTCCATAGGACTTCATCATGTAAATCAGCATCACAACTGACTTAATGAGGAAATAATTTTGGGTAATGCCTAATGAATATCTGGCGAGGTCTTCGGAGGTCTTCTAACCCTATCTATGAACAGACAGAATCATCGTCTTTCCACCAGCCAGAATCAGAGAGGATTATCTTCGTACGTAGCACCGAGAGCTGGTCTTTTGGTGCAGACTGACTCTCTGAGTCTCTCTTTACATAGCACACTTCAATAACGTTTAATGTTATGAATTTAAATATGGCGAACGGATTGAACTTGACATAAGATCCAAGTTTTGTTGTGTGTTTGAGACTGGGAGATCAATGATACAGGTTACAAAGTCGTGAACTCAATAATGACGGTACAATACACCAAATCATCCAGCTTCCCCTGCATCAATAGTAACATGGAAAACGAAAATAGAAAATGAGAGGGTGGTGGGACCACCTCGAGTTAAAGCAAAGTATTTCTACAATCTATCTCACTATTCCCCAAAATAATGAGAGGTAAACCAAGTAGTTCCTCTGCACCATCAATATAAAAGAGACCGGATTTATCACTGGACTACACTTATGTCAACTCGGGCTTAACGTTCCCTCAAAGGACAACCAACACAAGAGAGTCAAAGATTGTGAACTATCGAAGTAACGCTACCGTAGTACCTCATCAAGCTCCGTGATAGCGGTAGCAATGCAAACCCTCTTGATCCACAACTACCCGGCGAAGTGCTCGCTCAGACTTCGACTACAGACATATGATACGAGATTCCGCTCCCCATCCAGATCAGCACAACTGTTCATATATCCACACCAAGACTTAACAAATGGCAGTTATGCAGATACGGCAAATCAAGCTATAGCCACGAGAGTCTAGCTTTGGACTTCACCTGTGGTAAGACAGTAACGCACAAGTACCGTACAAACATACCACTATCCACAAGTACATCAATATCCCTAATTATGTCAATATATGATGAGAATCTACAACATAACCCTGAATATCCTTCGTACTCATGATGCTACTGAACTCCTGCCCTATATGTGTGGGTATTCCCCCTCCGGTAATATTCACGACAACCATTCTCACTATCACCACTTCGGAACTCTTCCAATATGATCCCGGGCCACCATCATCCACACCCCAACAATCCCATCCTTTATCGTCCCCACCCCCAACTCCGCACCGCTACCATCTGCATCCCCACCACCGTCCGGACCCTCGCTGTGTACACTCCTACCATCCACACTCTCAGCACTATCCAAATCCCACCATCCCAACCCCCAACCATTCGCATCCTCACCATCCACACCCTCACATGTGAGAACACAGCTATATTGACAATGGCCAGCAGCCTGTTTGGAGCCTACCTGAGCTATTATGTGGCCCCTATTACCTCACGTTATTATCTCACTCACCGTCGGGAGAGAAATGAGCAGCTCCCAAGATAAAGAAATTATATTATGGGTTTACGTATTCTGCCGAGGCTTGCCCGAAGGGAGGGTGGTTTGTGGCAGAGTCGATGTGGTAGAGGGTGGTAATACTAGAGGGTTTTGGTGTGGTGGAAGGTGGTGGTGGTAACATGGCATGGTGGAGGGTAGTAACATGGAGAGTGGTGGTGTGGTTTGGAAGTGGATGATGTGGAAAAGAATGACGTCAGCGTGATGTGGTGTGGGAGACGAGTCGTACATAAAAAAAAATTGCTGTGTGGTGCAGAGGTGGAATGAAAGGGAGACAACCTATGGTTGAGTGGGGAGTATGAGGGAGTGGTGTGGAGGGTGATATGGGAGGGTAGAAATGTTGGGGAGGGTAGCATAAGAAAGACGCATTTTGATAGAAGGCGGCTTTGGGAGTTGGGGTGATATAAGAAAGGTTAGTGTGAGAGAAGGGCACAGACGGGGGGAAACTATTGTGAGGTGAGGTTGGAATGGGGATATCTGTGGGAAGAGAGGTGGAAGGCTTGGCAGGCAGTGTAAGAACGCATTTCCATACGTAATTGCAACGGACTGGAAGAAATTGATGCCTTGAACAGTTACTCGTGACGAGAAGGACTATCATCACACTCACAAGTGGACTCTTGAAGGATTTAAAACTTATATTACTAAAAAAAATTTAGAATGAAACGTTTGCAGGCTAATTTATCATACAACTATAAATCATCAAAACAAGTAACACAGAGAAGCTCTCACTTTTCTGATGATAAGGTCGAAGGCTTGTACAACAACGGTATTCATTCAAGTTCATAACTAAGTCACTTGTAATGCACTTACTGCTCAGTACGAGATGACCTTGAATAGCGTCGTGTTGGGATAATTGTATCCTTTACCCCTAAAGAAAAACAAAAAGAACAGGAACCATGCAAGAGCTCCAATGATAAGTTCGAGAGTATCAAGAGGCCAATTCGCATCGTTGAGAGTAATCCATGGCGCGGCAAACGACCCGAGCAGCCAATCAGAAATTGCACAATTACAAACCACCACAGTAATAAGGCTGCAATTTCAAGGTCTTAATTTCTGTCGGCCACGGGGTCTTGCAGCGGACACGGGGATGAGGAGACTCCGCCATCATCCACCGTCTTGTGTCAGTAATTGTCCCACACTCGACAAAACATGCAAATGACCGTCACGGATCTGACAATGTTGCTTTTTAATCGCGTCGCGAGATGGATGAGGGTCTTTGTGCCCACAGTCAATCTCGCGCCCGTCTAGACTCAGAGGAATACCCGCTACGGAGATGAAAAAACATGAAGATATAAAGCTAGTCTTCCCTTCTTGCAGGATCACATCATGTGTATCGTGCAACCCAACACCCTCACGCCCTCGCTCATAATCAATTAAACTGTGATAAATGAGTGACTCTGATTTAAAGGCTGTCCAGCCAGTTTTATACCTAAAACATCACTATTTTTCAATGGATCTTTGTGGAAGTTATACACAAGTACTGACGATGGAAAAGCTTACAAGACATTCCTGGTAGTATAAAAAGCTTTGAGGACACATTCCTGATTGTACCTTAAGCCTTAAGGACATATTTCTAGTTGTATCAAGAACTTTATGGACACATGTCCTTAAGCCTTACGGATATTGTTGGCAGTATGTAAAGCTTTAAGAACATATTCACAATAACACCAAAAAGCTTGAGGACACATTCTTGCAAGTACCTAAGACTCAAGTCCAGTGTATATCGTTGGAATCTTGGCTCTGAGAAAGAATACTTGTGGGCTATTTCAAAAGACCTGAGGTACATTACAGTCTGATCTTCCGGCCTCTTTAAGCTGTGGACGATGGCACAATGACTTCTCTGACAGCCGCCTTAGGTACGTCCTCATCTTTAACATTCCTTAGCGAAAAGTTAACGTTACGTTACTGAACAAAAGTCAATGCCTTTGGAGCCACCAGGCTTCTAACAGATTATCCTTAATTTGTGAAAATTACAGAGGAAAACTTTTGCGTCACGAACGTTAGAATAACGCATTACTTCAGCAGAAGACCGCATCACAAGGTGGCCCCCCACCAGGAAATCAACATAGCTCCTCGTTTTCTTACCCTCATTCCAGTTTCTGACTCAACTTCGAAATTCAAGGGTGAATTTTGCGTTATGACTTGAGATATAGAAGCTAGTGAACCTGTTAAACATATCAGGATATATTCTCGTCTCTGAACATACAAAAATATATCTATTCCTACAGGTATAATGGCTACTGAACCTCTCAATCATTTTTGAGGACATATTCTCGTCTCGATCTAAGAATTCAGACATGTTACACCTTCAGCCATACTACCAGAGGATGATAAGTTGCTGAACATCATCTTGAAGAATAAATCCTCGAAGAAACTGAGTAAAACGATGTTATAAAAGCAGAAAAACATCTGAGGGATGAGCACTCATGAAATATGATAACTACGTAACGCATGTTGAAATATTGACAAGATTTGTAAAAATCCGCTTTTGGTAAACACGATGTAAAACTTTCCCAAGACACCTCAAGCACAGGGGACTCTCTTGCGAGGATATTCTTGTATTTTTACCATCCTAATTTTTGACCTCGTTCTTGGACTGGCAAAGCGTGACGTATTAATGACTGCACTGCCCATAAGAACGGGAGAAATATGCCGGCGCGACATCCACGAAAACCCTAACTATCCACCGCTAATTACCTGGACGATGAGAACGGCAAGGACCCGAAAAAACAAACTGATTATCCCAAGCATTCTACTTGAACAACCTCGACTTCAAAGTACCTTACATACAACTACGATGTCCGGGAGAAGCCTCGGTAAAAATAGAGTCATAACGTGAGGTGCTGCCCATAGGGGTATGACGAATACCTCTTCCCATGCATGACTTCACAAGATATATAAAAAAAAAATATATATATATATATATATGCGAAGCGAAGTTACGGCCTTTGAGAAGCGACAGACTGTCAACTCTCACGTACAAAAGTTTAAAAGACTACCGACCAAGTATTTACAGGAGGACCAATCGTATGTTCGCAGTGGTATCGTTAAAACGTTTACAAGACGATCGTTAAGACGTTTGCAAGGGCATCGTTAGTCCCATTGTTGTGACGGCTTTAGAAGTGAGGCGAGGGTTTCATATTAAAAGTTGCCGCGCCAGTCCCTGAGGCTCTGGGCTGTCCACTCGCTCGGATCAAGGCTTTGAGTCCATCAGGCAGAGGTTAAAGGGGAAAATTCACCGTCTAATGTGTTATTCCATTTATCATCCGAAGACTCATTACGAGGACACACACCTGCCGTTTTTATGTATCAGAACATCGTCCTCAAGACGACGGACATTTTCAATATCCTTTTGACCATTATCGTTCATCGTAATTGAACCAAATGACATTCCCTGTCTGCAATACTCCGAACGAAAAGAATCCTGAGGAAGGTGCGCGACGTCTCTTCCCTACCATACCTGCAACTTGCCATCACTTTCTTCTGCGAATTATTTCCATCACCAAAGCCACTGACCCAAATCTAAATATACCAATCTTTAATCTGACTCCACTGAGACACATAGATAATGATACTAATTATAACTCAAAAAAGAGGGGGGATGAAATATGCCCCTACCTGCAAAGATGGTAGTTGGGTAATAAGCTAAGGCCATAGTATGGACAACCAGTACCCAGCGGCCAAAAAGCGTTCAGATGTGCCGTAATTGCAAGGGGCATCGTGAAGGGCCATCAAATCTTTAGTGTAAGTGTCAAGTATTTGCTTAAAAGTGAGCGGAACAGCGTGTGTCGGCTCGGACATGGGTGGCTGGCTTGCGGATGCTTCCCTCAAATATCTGCCACTTCGAAGGCTCAGTCAAGCTTGGATTATACCATCCGTCACGTCAATCAATGGACTATTCCTCAGACCTCATCAACCTACCCGAATGATCGTCCTTTACCGCTCTAATATCTGGCCGAAGATGGAAATATGGTGGGTTGCGGCAACGGCCAGGAGAGTGGGTTCTCGCGCCTAATGACAGTTGTAAAGCCCGACCACCGCCGCCCTTGCCCTGTACACCAGCCTGTCAATCATCCGCGTCACGGAAGACTGCCACACTCGCCCCGTCTCCCTCTTTACAACTCTCTAAGTCAGCGGACAGGGAGGAAACCCTCGTGAATCAGTTCCCTTTGTCGTCTTACAACGCTAGATTATAAAGTAAGAATGTCTTGTCTCATTTTTGGAACCATTATGAATTTGGTCGAAAATTGGTATGCATCAAAAGCTCTCAAGTTGGTTTATCTTGGAGGAAAAACATTTGTTATTAATCTGAGAAAATATCTCCAGGTTATCTGCATTATAACGAATGAATTATGTATTACTTCACAGAACTAATATTTACCCAGATCAGGTTTTATAATTCAGGGTCTTTACCTACATCATGAAATAAAGCAAATTATCTTCCTGATTAACACAGATCAAGATGGGACTAGTTACGCGAAACAGAAAAAAAAAACCACCGCATCTCTCTCGCTTTCCTTATCCTTCTTTCTCTTTACTTTCCCCTCCGCCCCCGCCTCCTTGTCTCGCTCGTGTGTTAAGGTGCTGCTGCCTCGCCCGCCCCCCTACCGCCTGCTACAAGGGCCACTAGACCACACTCCCCGTCGCCATTTCCTCCACTATAAACAGCAAATTATTGAATGCGTTGGACACCTGTGCAGGGCCGGTCAAAGATCTCACGCACTCCCTCTCGAGCTCTAATTGCCTTCTTAATTAGTTTCAAAGTTTGCTCAGTGATATACATATCTAAATTGAATATGGATCGCTAGGCCTAACACTGATAATGCTCCACGCTGTAGCCATCAGTCAAGCCTTTACGCTAGCGGCCACCCTCACGCCGCGGCCACGAACTTCCTGGAAAATGTCCATCGCCGACGGAGATACAGGGAATATTATTATTACCGAGATACGCTTGTGGCTCCCGGTGTCGTCTTTGCAACCGGTCGTCGTATCAACTCATATGTCATATTCAACTTAAATTCTATTTCCCCAACCGAACGTCGGAAATAACCTGAAAGTGATCGACAGGGTGTACTTTTAATGTTCGGTATTCAGACCTGAAATAATGCAGCGGGGAATTAATTTCTCTTTTAACACTCCCCCGGCAATTTGCAGTACAATATGGAGGGAAGTTTTCCCTATGGCAGCGGTGATGGCATCAGTGTTGCAGTCTGGACGCTCTGGCCACACTGTGACACTACTACATTGCACTACCCCGGTTGAGTCGCTCTGCCCCCTCGCTCCATGAAATACAATTAGATCAGTATCCCACTTTTTCCGCTGAAGGACATTGGAACACTGGTGGTGATTCTTGAGCCGTGAAGATAACAGCAGCAGCTCTTGGGGGGAGGCAGGCAGGCTGGCTGGCGGCGGCGAGAAGTGGCTTATGTTCCCCCTGCTGCACATCCTTGCTTCCTCCTGCTTCATAACCTCTTGCTTTACAAACGCCGCTCCTCCGTTAACCTTTTTCTTAACCCTTGAGCACACTAATGCTTTACAAACATATGTTAACTCGGGGCAAAATATGATCATGGAACATAAACTCCACCTCACCTTTTCTCTGCGCCCCTGAAACCAAGTTTAACGTAAAAGTTCTGCTCGTGTATCATGGATTCCTCGTATTTTGGGAATCCTAAAGCGTTGTGGTTACAGGTTCGAGGCTGGCCGCTCTGTGAACAACACGATTTGCTCTTTGAATTTTGCTGTCTCGAGGGATTTTTAGAAAAATTAACCTTAACAAAACCTACACTCAGTCTACTGAAGTAATCCCGTAACAAAATAATTCTGTATGTTTCGACAAAGAGGAACGTTGGATACTTTCTGAAATATAAACGTTGCCATTGCTTTCCTCGGTCGGACAACGTCATAGACAAGTCCCACCGGTGCAATACATCAACTGGTGAAAGAAGCATACTCCTCCCCTCGTCTGCTGCGTGCTGTTACTCTTGCCCGGCACCTGGCTGGCTGGCTGGTGGCGGTGGGGCAGACGGCCTTTACTGTCTGCAGGACACCATCACTCATCGATATCATTAACACCAACATCTTCGTCATCGATGTGTCCCGTGTGTCTCTACAGGACCGCCTGTCATCTCCGGCCGGTTCCCCATAAAACCAAATTTCGTTATGTAGTCAGTCACCCTCCCCCTTCAACTGTAGACCAGGCGAACGGCACCCCTGAAAATTAAACCTGCGCAATCCTTAATCTATCAGCCACACATCTGCTGATATTCTGTCAAACAGAGACAGCAAAAACAGAACCTTACAACCCAATCCTTCTAAAAAATATATATATAAATCCCAGCCCCACCATCTACCATACACCTACCACCTCAGCTCTCAAAAACAAACTTTGCAATTCCAAGATCCAGCTCCTGCTGATCCTAGCCCCTCACCTCAAGCCACCACTAGCCCATCCTTTGCTTCTCTGGCTGTCAATCACACCCGTTGCTTAAGTCGGTGAGGCCTTTGGTTCCCCCACACGCTGGGCCTTTCAAAATAGGATGAATATGCAAAAGTCAGCTAAGGACTTGTTGCTTACACATGAATGCGTTTGACCAGCCTTCGAGAACCCAGCGGTGAAGCGATCGATCAAAAGCCTCTCTGATTACCGAATTAATGTGCACATGTATGGAAATAAACATTTGTCCTTATAATTTGGGATATATGGCTGCACATCACCGTGGAAGATGAAGCTTTCCTTCCCTCCGCTCATTCTGCCCACATATTCATTTACATTCAAGTTCCAGAAACCCAGTTAGATAAGCTTGTCAGTCATGTCGTACCGTATCCACGTCGTCTCTATCATAACTCAACACCAGTTTCCCGGTGAAAATCAACTGCATGTGTCCCTATAGAACGTCCTGCCAAAGGACTGTTACATATACACCTTCCCGCTCCTCGGCTTTCTCGTTCCTATCAAAATCTATTTCAAACTCTCTGGTTGTGAGGTGTATGGGGGAAGCCAAGATCTACACCGGCAACAGACGTAAATTCTTAAATGTATGTCTTGCTTTATTTTTCCGAAAGACATCCATCAATCATGTACGCTTGTCATGCGTGCAGCACCTATCACTGTGTCATGTACACACACCAGGGGTTGTGTACACACACACACACACACACACACACACACACACATACACACACACACACACAT
>JAUTXX010003343.1:0-10150 GCA_032273605.1 Panulirus laevicauda
TTGGAATTGTGAAGCATGCATGGTTATGTGTATATGCAACTGTGAAGATGAAGACTTTGTGAGATACGGATGAAATGAAGCATTTCTAGAGAAATTTGAATGACTGTATAGATGATTTTGAGATGGCAAGAAAGGTTTTTGTAATAGGCAACATGAATCAGACCTGGAATGTGATGAAATTGGCAAGATAGTTGTTAGTTGGTGAATGGGAATGCCAGAATTAAATGAGAATGGAAATTATCTCGTAGATGTCTACTGAGAGGGGTTTATTCGTTGCAAACACCTTTTTTTGACATAAGATGATCCATAAGTATACCTAAATGAAAAATGTTGGAAGAGAAGTGGAAAATGGTTTGGTTGACCATGTGGTTATGGATGAAAGCTTGAGAAAGGCTATGCTAGACACTAGAGTTATAAGAGGTTTCTTTGGAGACTGACCATTTTACATTTCTTGTGGGTGTGACGATCAGGGAGAAGTGGAGGTGTGGTGTAAGGAAGAATGGAGAAATATGTGTTGGAAAGTGAGATGAATCAGAAAGATTGCAAGTAGAAGTATGAAAGGAGGATGATTGAAAGTTTAGATGGAGGTGTAGTAAGTGTAGTAATACATTCATGTGTGAATGAGGTTTAGAATGTTGAAAGAATGACTATCAAAGGTTGTAGAATTAGTAGTTGGATACAAGGTCATAAGGGATAGGAAATAGAAAGGGAAATACATGGTGGACAGATGAAATTAGAAATGCTGTGGAACAGAAGAAAAAGGCATGTAGTAGACTGCTTGAAAGGAATGTATCAGTAGAAGTTCAACAAAGGAGGAGGAGGAAAGAATTCAGGATGTGTTAGCAGAATAATAAGCTGATAGAGGAAAGCAACCAGAAGAGTAGATGAAGATTGTAGAAGAAAGTTGAGTGAAAATTTTAGGGAAAATAAGAAATTTTATGGGAAATAGGTGGAAAAGGAAAGAGGTGGATGTAAGAATAGCAATGTTGATGTGAGAAGTATGAAAGGGGAGTTGCTGAATCAAAAGGAAGATGGGAAGAGTATTTTGAAGAATTTATGAATGTGGATGAAGATGAGGCTGCAGTTGTTACATGCATGGGTATGGAGGATGAAAGGAAGAGGATACAAGTGCAAGGGCCTACAGCAAAAGGGGCAGTAAAAAGGGCAATAATGAGGTAGAAGGTAGGAAATTCACCTGGAAAGGATAGGATTATTGCTGAAATGCTGAAGTATGGAGAAAATGTGATAGGTTGGATGTATTTGATAGGTAATGTAGCATGGAAACAGAAGGTTGTGCCTGAGGATTGGGTGAAAGCTATTATTGTTCCTTTATTCAGAGGAAAAGGAGCTAAGGATATATGTAGAAATTACAGGGGAGTAAGTCTTTTACGTATACCAGGAAAAGTGTATGCAAGAGTGTTGATTGAGAGAGTGATGGAAGTGACTGAATTCAGAATAAGTGAGGAACAAGGGGGTTTTAGGAAAGTTAGTGGACATGTATATATGTATTTTGTGGTGAAAATGATTGTGGAAAAGTATTTGGAGAAAGGTAAGAAGTTGTATGCAGGTTTTATGGATTTGGAGAAAGCGTAAGACAGAGTTGAGTGGAATGCTTTATGCGATGTTTTTAGGATATATGGGGTATGGGGACAACTGTTGGATGGTGTGAAAGCCTTCTATAGAGTAGCAAATGCCTGTGTAAGAGTGAACGAAAAATTGAATGAAAGTTTTGGTATGCATGTGAATGTGAGGAGGGCTGTGTGATGTCACCATGGCTTTTTAACATATATGGATGGAGTGATAAGAGAGATGAAAGCAAAATTAAGGAAAGAAGTGCAGAGATGGAGTGTGGTGTTAAGGTATCATGGCTGGTAACAAGCCCAATTTGCAGTTGATACTGTGTTGTTTGCTGAGAGTGAAGAGGAGTTTCATGTTATAAGTATTTTTATGATGCGTGGAAGCAGAGCTGATTGAAGGTAAATACAAGTAAAAGCAGAGTGATGGTAAGGAAGTAGAGGGAAAGCACAGATTTTACAAGACCCTATATAGTGAAAGAAAAACTGTACAAACCTTGTTAAAAATATGGGGGGATAAAGAGCTGAAGTGAGAGAATTTAGATATTTTGAGGATGTCTTCAGTAAGTTTGGTGATATGCAAGGAGAGATAAGAGAGGGAGCATTAGAGGGTAGAGGTTTCATTGGATCCTTAATATAGTAATGAAGGATATGGGTGTAGGTATGGAAGTGAAGAACGGATTAAGGGACAGCATATCCTCTCAACCCTGACCTTAGCAGCCAAAACGTGGACATGGAATGAATCACAGAGGTCAATAATCCAGGCTGTGGAAATAAGCTATTTGAGAGTAGCATTTGGCCTGACTGAATGGAATGAAGAAAGAAATGAGGGGGTGTATGACAGGTGTAGTATGGCAGGGAATGCAAAGGGAATGAATTATGGAGTGGTAGAGTGGATGAAATGTAATACTTTGAGGTGGTTTGGGCATGTAGAAAGAATGCAAGATAGAGGAGAGTGTATGGTAGTACAATAGGAATTGGTGTGAGAAGAGGACCACTTGTGAAATAAGGAAATGGGGTGGAAGAGTACTGGAGGAAGAGAAATGGTGGAAGAATGTGTGGGTGGAGTGATGTATGTGAGGGAGGCATGTAAGGACAGGGATAAGTGGAGACTTTTAACTTGTTGACCACTTTGATGGGAGTTCCCAGAGGAAGCAGGTGTAGGTAGACAGATAAATAGTCTCATTACTTCCAACTTTAATTGCATTATTCTCTGATCTTAGGTTTTTATTATTTGAACCAACAATTCCAAACTTTTGTTTTCTGGTGAGGCATGTTTTATGCTTTCCTCTTGTTTTATTTTTGTGGATCTTGTACATTTGCTTGGTCTTGATATTCTCTTGTATCTGAATCCATATCTGGCTTCTCTCAAACTGAAAAGAAGGGTAGAATGAACAGCTTTAGTGTTTGATACGCAGGTATGAATCAACTGGCTTTAGTGGTTTGCTGTCTGGACTACCTTGGACCTATTACCCTGCATGCATTTATTGGCCTATTATTTTGTTGGTTTAGGCTGTGTAAAGATCTCAGACTTCTTCCCCATAATGGTAAGAATGAGAGATATAGGGATATATGTATGCATGTGTGTGTCTTCCTTAAGCTGCCAAGGTCATAGTTTCCCTAGTCATATTATTGTTATACTGTGGCATGTATATGAAGTGTAAAGTAAATGTAAACAATTCTTTAAATTTTTCCTTGCAAAGTTTACCTCATGTTAAATCTTTGAATATGTAGGTACTGCTACTGACTTTTACTCATTATTCATCCATGATAGCAGGCATTCTTCCTGATTTGGTTTTCACATAGATGATGAAAACTTTAACATCTTTAGGTATGATGGTGATGAGTGTTCAGTGTGTGCATAAGAAGCAAAATTGAATATTGCTATGTTCTGTGGTCACTGACAAAATCAGCATCAATGAAGAAGCTTGAGATATCCAAAAGCTCTTTACAAACAAGATTGATAGAACAGTACACCTGAATTAACTTGAAAAGTCGAAAGTGCAACTATACAGTGATGAAAGAAGAGGATATAGTATAACTTATGCATAGCAACATAGAGGATGACAAGAAATTGATATACTGCAGAACAAACAGACTGATTAGAACACAGCTTATCTGAAAATCTACAGAAAAGTACTGAAAAAATATAATGAATGCTTTGTAAGAAAAATGAAGAGACTTCATTTTTCTCCAGAGTTACAAGGAATATGTTTGGATTAAAGTTAGAAGTAAAGTACCAACCCTTGGTAGGTCACCAGCCCTTCAATGGGGGTCATGTCTGCATGGGCATGATGGCAAGAAAGGAAAGAGAATGCAAAAAGTGGGGGGAGGATTATCCCTCTTAGTAAAAGAGAGCTTACTGTTTCAAGAAACAGTGAAAGGTGGCTCAATTAGTCTATACATAGTGGATGTAGTAACTTTAGGGAAGAAAAGTATATTGTTATTATTCAATAATTTTCCAAAGAATTACAATAATCCAGAATAGATATACAGTGATAATAATGAAGGAATAATCAGGATGGTACATGAAGCAGCAAAACACGGTTGTTTAGAGGAGGTTAAATTCCGATGATGAAGCAACGAATGGGGCTGATACACCATCATATTAGGTCTTACCTTTACACATAAAAACACAGACATTTGAAATTTCATATGATACACCAAACGGAAAAAAGTGACCATGTACTACTTGAACATGGTTGATGTAAATGAAGACGGAAAGAGAAAGTGACCATGTAATACTTGAGTATGGTTGAAGTAAATGAGAACAAAAAAAGCACAGAAATGAACCCAAACTCCGAGGAGGGATAGTTGGCCAATCTACTGAATACGAGAGAATTTCTGTGAGAATATGAATTGGGAAATGAAGTCCAGTAGTCACTATCTAGGTCCTTGTTATGGAAGGTTCTGTGAAGTCTACATTGCAGAGACAGAGGGACGATTGAATTATAGGTATACAGTTTAGTAAAAAAAATGTCAAAAAGCGAAAGAGTGAAGGGATATACTTTGGAGGGTACTATAGCCAGCCAGCTTTTTAAAGATATAAAAGAACATGAAACAAATATAGAAAGAAAAGTATACAGAAACAAAGAAATTTTGATTAGAACTTATGGACAAGGCAGAAGATGATAAAAAAGCTTCTCTGTCTATCTGTCACGATTATATCGTCTGTTAAAGAGCAGCTAATCAGGCTGTGAAATTCAGATGGAAGAGTTGTGGAGGACGATGTAAAGATATATGAGAAAATAAATGACAGCGTCAAAGATGGTTTCACAGTGGAAGGCACTGTGATTCCAACGCAACTGTGAAGGATTAAGAGGTAAGGTCTTGGAAAATTCTGAAATATCTAGAAATGATATAAACAGAGCTCTAAAGGGCTTTGATCCAATAAAGATTAATGGTACTAATGAATATTCCCTGTATGTGCTGAAGAAGTGTGCAGGTAGGCTTGACAGGCTACTCTAAATGTTGTCTATGATGTCGCTTGAGGGGGACAAAGTGTCAAGAGTGCGAATGCCATGCGCACCTTTAAGAGAAAGACAAGAAAACTGCGTTGAATCACATCTGTGTCTTTAAGGAGTATGGTCTGTAAAATACAATAGAAGATTATTAGAAACCGATTGGATGAATGCTTGTAAAGGTGAAACTAAGAAAGAGACAATGTGGATCTAAGAAACGATTATGTTCAGAAAACCAAATAGACTATTTTGAAAGGTTGTATGGATGATATGAATTACCAGAAATCATTCAATACTGTGCTACACAGGAGGATGATAAAGACTAGAATTTTAAGTCAGACTGATAGGGAGACTCCTCTCATAGGGAGAAAAATACTGTGGTGGAAGGAATTAAAGACGCATTATCAGAAGAACCTTTACGAAATGAGTCACAGTCACCATCCCATGCCGCTGGGTTCAATGCAGGGACCATTGCTTCTCTTGATCTATGTAAATGATTTGCCGGGAGGGTTAGTTAGACCCTAGCCTGATTATGTTTGCGGATGACGCTAAGGTCTTTAAGGGAAGTGAGAGTGAGAAGGAAGGCATCGATCTGAAATGGGGTCCAGACAAACTCCAAAGTTGGCCTGATTCATGGATTATGAAATTTATGGTCTGCTTCAAAACCAGCGAAGTTTACCTAATCAAAGCAAAGTAGTGAGGATATAGCACTGTGAAAGAAAGCATCTATGCGAGTACTATGTAGCAGGATATTAGCTTCAGGACTGTGTCTCAGGGGACTTGGGAGTCTATATTTAACCTAGCTTGTCGCCAGAGTCCTACCTGAGGAGAATTATGAAGGGGCTCAAGCTGTCTCATGTCAAATAACAGATTCGTTTTCACATACATAGATAAAGAAACATTCATCAAACTAATCAGATTGTAAGGTTGGCTGAGGCTAGACAATGAAGCTCGGATTTCGTCAACGTACTTCAAGGAGCACTATGAGCTGTTGAAGTCCAGAGTAGAGCATCAAAATTGATGATAGAAATTAGAGCGCTGAGTTAAAGTAATCGGTTAGAGAAAAGAGTAAAAGATGACCTGTTTACAACCTTTGAAATTTTAGACCACATTCATGACGTCAACTGTTCTTCGAAAGAGGCAAAGATTGAGCAACCAAAAACCATAACATGAAATCATGCAAGAAAGTTGTTAGAAAAGATGTAATAAAGTATTTCAATGATATAAGAGTTGTGGAAGAATGGAATAAACTGAATTATGAAACAGTGAATATTGACAGCACACATAAGTCTAGAGTTGCACGATAGTAGAGGGAGTTCAAGAACCGGAGGCCAACGGGTACACACATCCATCCCTTCCCCATACTACAGAAATAGGTAGTTAACCACACACACACACACACACACACACACACACACACACACACACACATGTAATCACCCTTTCTCTGGGTAAGTCTGAAGGTCGTCCATTGTGTATGTAAATTATTCATTCAGAAACTCATCTTATGCTCATCTGCCTTCCGTTTGTGGCATCAGGGATGATGTCCTCATGCATTCACCCGCACGCACCCACACACCCCACACCTCTCCAAACACGCACCTCTCCAGTCCACACACCCGCATGCACACTTCCACACAACCACAACCACACTTCTCCACGTATCTGCATCTACACCTCTCCCGAAACCGACATCAACACCTCTTTACACACCCACACCTACACCTCTCCACACGTTTTCTTTCAAGCACGTATGAAGCATCTCCACACTTAATCTTCCCCGCTCCGTTGAATACTCTTTCAAACCTCTCGACACGCCCTTCCTAACACCTTGCTCGTCCATCCATTTGCTCACCGTGGTTCTTCATTCTCATACATACACATCCCACGAAGTACTCGCTGAACATTCATCCATTTCCCTTCGCATGCGTATGAATAACCTTAAACATTCTCATCCATGCCCTTCACACTCTCATCAGCGTTAATCCACACTAATCCAGGCCTCATCGCACACTACCCATGCCTCTAAATACACTCATCCATATCCCTCCACAGTTCTTATCTATATACTCCTTCCAACACTCATCCATACCTTTCCATGCACTCATCCACTTTCCTTTCCGAATTCATTCTTGCTCTGCCACACATTCATCCACATCCTTCTACAAATCCTCCATGCCCTTTCACAAACTCATCCAATCCCTTTTACACACTCAACCAACGCTGGTCAGCACATTCATCCACACCCCTCCACACACTCATCCACTCCCCTTTACACATCAAACCAATCTCCTCGACACTGTCATCCACCTCCTAATGAACACTCATCCATTCTCCTTTAAGCTCTTATCCACTTACCTCCACACACTTGTCCATACCTCTCCATACACTCATCCACGTATCTTCTCACTCTCATCCACATCCCTGCAAACCTCCCCACAGTCGCCTACGTGATGACGCAACATGCTCATCCACTTACTCGCCTTCGTTCACCCTCCCGAACAACACCATGCCTGGTTGCCTCCTGCTAATCCACCGTCTCACCCACGGTAGAAAATTCTTGCCGGGGGACGCCTGGCGGGGAGGCAGGAATTATGCTCTCGTGAAAAATCAGCTGATTTATGGAATTTCACGTCTGAAAAGAAGGAGCGTCAGAAGACACTCAGCAAATTATCTTATTACGACAAACGGACGAGAGAATCAGCGAGGGAGTCAGGGAACGCCTCCTTCTGAGCTGTCGATGCTTATCCCCGTAACCTGAGGCGGAGGGACAGGGATTGAACTGAACGTGGGTTGGAGGATGGAAACTATCCTCACAACATGGGATGTAAGGATGGTGACTGTCCTCATAACATGGAAAGGAGGGATGGAGATTGTCTTCCATTCGTGGAATGGATAGACTGAGACTGTTCTCATAACATGGAGTGGAAGGATGGATGGAGAGAGATCATGCTAGCAACTTGGATAGATGGATACTGTCCAAGCAACGCGGGATGGATTGATTGAAGGGTGGATATTGTCTTTGTAATGTGGAGTGGACTGATAGAGATGGATAGATGAAGACTGTTTCGGAGCGCCGGATGGATTATTGGATGGATGGATACTGTTCTCGAAACATGAGATATATGGATACTGTCCTCGTGACATGGGATGGATGGCTTGAAAGAGAGGGATGCTCTCCTCCTAGTGAGGGATGGTGGATACTGTCCTCATAGCGTGTAAGGGACGGATGGATACTGCACCAAGGATGAATAGATGGGTGGATACTATCCTCACTCTCCTCGAAACTAAAGATGGATGGATAATGCTCATACATCATGGAAGGAATGGATGGATTCTCTCTTCACAAAGCGAGATGGGTGGATGGACCCTGTCTTCGCAACGCTGGAGGGATGAAATGATGCTGTCCTAGTGACGCAGGGTTGATGGACGAATGGAGGGATCCTGCCTTTGCAACAAGAGATGGGTAGGTACTATACTATACTCCTAACGAGGAAGAGATGGATGGACTCTGGTCTTGTGACGAGGAGAGCTGGATGAATACTGTCCTCGCGAAGCTGGAGGAACACATGGATGGATGGATGTTGTCCTAGAAGCGTTGGATGGGAGGAAGGACGCTGACCACTTGGCATACGTGGATATGGCTGGACGCTGCTGTCCTTGTACCGTGAAAGGACTGGTTAGATAACTGTCCTCGTAACGCGTGAGGGATAGATGGACGTTGTCCTCGTAACATGGGAGGGATAGGCGGATGGTATCGTCATAATGTGGGTGGACTGGACGGCTGATGTGCCCCTGCTGAGACGCACTATACACGTACAGTGAGGTCAGCTTTAAACAGATTTGTTCTTACTGATAGGAGGAGCCAGTGAGTGCTTGGTGGCCATGGTCGTGGTGATGGTGGTGGTAATGGTGATGATAATGATGATGATGATGGTGGTGGCGGTGATGATGATGGTGGTGCTGGTGACGGTGATGAGGGTAGTGGGGATAGTAATGATGACGATGGTGGTGGTGATGGTAGTGATGATGATGGTTGTGTTGGTGGTGGTGGTGGCGATGGTGACGTTAGTGATGCTTGCGGTGATGGTGGTCATGGTAATGGTGATGGTGATGATGATGGTGATGGTGATGGCAATGGTAATGATGGTGGTTATAGTGATGGTAATAATAATGATGTTAATAATGGTGACGGTAACGATGATAGTGATGGTGATGGTGATGAAAGTGATTATGATAATGGTGATGATGGTGTTGGTGATGGTAATGACGTTGATGATAGTGTAGGTGGTGATGTTAATGATGATGGTGGTGGTGACAAAGATGGTGGTGGTTGTGATGGTGATGTGATGAAGGTGGGTTGGTGATGGTGATGGTAATGATGGTGGTGGCGATGGTAAGGATGGTAATGATGGTGATGATGGCATTGATTATGATGGTGACGGTGATGGTGTTGATGGTGAGGGTGCTGATGGTGATGATGGTGATGGTAATGGTGACAGTGATGGTAATAATGCTAGTGATGGCAATGATGGTTGATTATGGTGGTGGTAATGGTAGTGATGGTTGTTATGGTGAATGTGGCGGTGATGGTATTGATGGTGATGATAATAAGGATGGTGATGATGGTGACGGTAATGACACTGGTGATGACGATGGTAATGACGGAGATGATGGTGATGGTAATGATGGTGATGATGGCAGTGATTATGGTAATGGTGGTGATGGTGTGGGTGATGATGGTAATTATGGTGGTGGCGATGGTAATGATGGTAATTGTGGTGGTGGTGATGGTAATGATGGTGACGATGATGGTGGCGGTGGTGGTTATGATTCTTGTGATGTTGGTGGCTGTAGTGATGGTAATGTTGGTGGTGATGATAATAATGGTGATGATGGCAATGATAATGATGGTGGGGTGATGGTAATGATGGTGGTGATGGTAATAATGGTGATGATGATGGAGGTGGTTATGGTGATGATGATGATGATACTGATGGTGATATTGTGATGGCAATGATGGTTGCGGTAATGATAATGATGGTAGTGATGGTGATGATAGTTATGGCAAAGATGTTGTTGATGATGGTAATAATGGTAGTGGTGATGGTAGTG
>JAUTXX010003354.1:0-30554 GCA_032273605.1 Panulirus laevicauda
TTATCCTGATATTTGTTCAGCTTGCCTTCAGGTATTGCAGACAACAAAATTATATACTTCTGGATGCATTTCCTCATTCTTGTGATTTTTCCTTCAACAGCTGAATATTATCATATTCATAACAGAGCCAGTTTTTCTTTGATAATAAGGAACACTAATACTGTCTTGTTTGTCAGGCCCACATGAAAAAAGTAGATGCCGTGTTTGAGGCAGCGAGTGGGGGGCAATACCGATACACAGGTGGTGTTGATGTACTGCTTCGTGCTTATAGTCTACCAGGCACGGTACAAGACCAACATGGCCGCTCACTTTTGCACTATGCTGCTAGTGTCATGCTAGCTGATGAAGGACCCCTCTGGCTTGCACCTGACATCAGAAGTTTGGTTGAAGATCATGGCGTGTATGTAAATGCTGTTGATTTTAATGGTTAGTGGGGAGTATTCTTCACCTTTATTGCATTATATCAGTTTGATATTCAAAATGACTTTTATAAGACCAAGTTACTGTACTGATGTAACCATGGAAAGCCTTTGATTAAACCTTCCTTGAAGGGGGTACTTTATATTTGTAAAATTCACATAATTTATATAATTTCTTCTTTTGCCATAGTGGAGTAACATCAGGAACAAACAAATAGTGATGTTATTTGCCAACATCCACTAGCTGTCACATGTATCATACACCAAAGCCACAGCCTACCACCCACAGCCAAGCCCCACGGACTATTCCATTAATTTAAACTGACTGCTTCGTATACCCAGGTCCAGCCCACTGACAGCATGTCATACCTCCCATATACAACATCAGTTCCGTTAATTTTATCCAAAGTACAACTCTCACCCTTATGAATGTTCCTGCCCTGACTCCCTTTGGCCTCCTTCACTCTATCCATCCATCTCCTTCTTGGTCTCCCCCTCCCTCAATTTCTGACACACAGACCATCTTAGGCTGTCTTTCTTTACTTATCCTCTTCATATTCCTGAAACACTTCAGCACATCCTGGTTGGCCATCTTGCTCAGACTGGACTTCCTGACCACTAAGTTACTACCACACCTTTGTTTTACATACACCCTCATCCTTTATGTGATCAACCTGTCTCGTACCATTTACTGTCCTCAGGTATTTCATTTTCAACACATTCACCATCTTCCTTTTTTTACATGTTCAACTCCTAACACTCACCTATATAAAACACTGTCAGGACTACTATACTATCAAACATACCCATCTTTGTCCTTACAGGCACTGACTTCTCCTTCCTTGTGCTCTTTAATGCACCTGGGACCTTAATGAGTCCCACCGAGAGATTACTTAGGACCTGGGCCTCTGGGAGACCTGGAAGAGGGGGGATAAAAGTTAAAAATATTCAAAAAGTAATTGATAAAATAAAAGAACATAGATTTTTTTCCATACTTAATCACAGTTTCCTGCATTAGTGAGGTAGTGGCTGATATTACAAATAAATTTTCTATAGATTTAAGATTAAATGCTATCTGTCCTGTCATGTGGACCCCTCCTGCTCCCCTTTTTTTGTGGGCCCTGGGAAATCATATGTCATCCATTTTCTATGGGTCCATGTCAGCTCTTGGAGACCTGACCCTAATCTCTACTCCCGTCATATGACTCACTTCAACCCCCATGGTTCCATCTGCTACCACATCCACTTCCAGGTACCTGAAGCACTCCACTTTCTCCAGGTCCTCTCAGTGGAAGTTTACATGTAAGCCAACCTTTCTCATCAGCCTACTGCACCTCATTACCTTACTTTATTTACATGCTTTCTCAGTTTTCTCCCCTCATGCACTCTCTCTGCCTCTAGTAATAGAGTCATGTCACCAGCGAACATCAAATGGTTAACCTTCCATGCCTGACGACATTATGTGGTGTGAGGTGGGTTGATTATGTGAGGAATGACAATATAAGAGATTTGTGGCAGTGAACAATCTGACTGAGAGGGTTGACCAGGGTGTACTAAAATATATCAGGCATATGCAAAATAAAATAAGTGAAGAAGTACTCATTAACAGGATCTATATACCAAGAGGGAACAAGGGAGAGTACCTACTCATGAATACCTGAGATATTGCTCAACAAACAAGGCCAAGAAATAGATAGATGAAGATAAAGTGAAGGAGGCCTTGGATTAAAAGGGCCTAATCAATCAGGATGGGGAGTTGGGTACGCTGAATAAAATCAATTGAATCGATGGGATATACTTAGGGCAAAATTCTGTCAGTGGTCTGGGCATATGAAGTGGTCAAGATAAACTACAGTCAGATTGTGGAGAATGAATGTGTATGAGTTACATCATCAGTTTCTGATGCTACTAAAAAGAAATGTGCAGTACAAACTCCTCTTTCATAAGAAATCCTATACCTTCTCTTACATAAACACTGTATCCTTCATCAAGCCTGATCTGTTTCATAAAACCGATGCTCTTTCCATGAATCATCTGCCATTTCCATATTCTTAAGTGTTATGATATTATTCTTAACTCTTCTTTTCCACCCAGTCATTCAAATCTGCAGTATTTGGTAAGTGGTAGTTGCAAGCCTGTTGCCCATCACTGCACATATACATCTTTAATAACCATTTTTCATTGAAATAATAAATGGTAATTTGTCTGGTCACACCAGTGGCACTGATAATTACACTTACTGAAGTGAAATTTTTTTTTACAGGTTTTACTGCCCTGCACTCCCTGACAGAGAAGGCAAGCACCTGTGAGCGCAACACATGTTGGGATGGGAAGGCCCTGAGTGTGAAGGAGGCATGGGTGAATCTGGCTAACCTTCTCATGTCCTTGGGTTGTGACCCACGACTGTCTAATCATCAGAATAAATATCCTCACCAAGTTGCTCGAGACAGCGGTAATGCACATCTAGCCAATCATCTTGCAAAGGTTATACAGTGTTCCTAATTGCTCATGTTTAACAGTAACTTGTATGCATTGTTTACATTAACTTCAGAGAATTATAAGGCTACAAATATGTAAAGTGTATCTTAATGAAACTTGTGTTGAATGTAATGGTCTTACAAGTTATCTGAAGATAAATATTTAATTAAATAATCATTGATTGCTACAATATGTGCATTCAATTGGGCCTTAGTATAGTGGATATCACGCCTTCTTCTAAGACTGAAGATCCTTAAACTTTTTTTTCCAACATGACGTGGGCAGAAATCTGTCCTAAGTATGGCCATCTTGGGTGACAATAAGATGTATAACAAGAAGAGGAATGAGAATTATAGCTCCATGGATGTCTGTGACACTGGTAGTATTCTTATGACTATCTTAGATATAATCACTTTCATGTGCGATTAAGAGAAACTTGTGCTTTCATACAGAAAATTATCTTCCATTACTCAGTGGAAGATGTTGTCTCTTGAGTACTTTATACTTTCTTATGCATGGGAAGTTCTCTTTATCCTACTCATCAAGATATGGTAAAAAGAATGTTAACTTTTGTACTTATCATACATGCACATACAAAATAAGGAAGTTATATATGAAAAGTAAGAGACGGAGAGAAGGAGAGAATGCCTATGTGGACTGATGTAAAGAGAGCACGAATGTAGGAAGAAAATGAAAAGTTAAAGAAAGTCTGAAAATGAGATAACAGAAAGAACATATGGATTAAAAGAAAAAATTGAGGAAATGTTCATCTTTTGGTGCAGAAAGCAGGTTGTTTAATTGATCAGCTAATAAACTTTAGGGTTACACTAACACCAACCTTAGGAGGTACACCTGCAAAGATACTAATGTCTGTTTTATTTGAATGGGTCACCAGGTCTAATTCCACTCACATATTTACATACCTTCAGCTGAGAACCTGCTGTGCTCCACTGGTGCCAGTTTCAGGCCAGACAGAAACTAATATGAATAAGGCAAATGTGCAAAGATAATCATCATATTCAGAATAGATACTGCTTGTGAAATAGTCAATTTGGGAATACTTAGATAAGTGCCTACATTGTACCTTTCTTAAGCAATACATCTTAGAGCATTACCCATTCCAAAATAGTTGCTCCTTATTTAGATCATATTTGTATTAAAAGAATGACCTTTACTTTCTAGGCAGTTGGAAATCTAGGAATGATTAGTTCTACTGAGTCTATAAGGAGATTTAGTGACTTTGCTGAAGCTTCTAAGACAGGAAATGTAAAAGTTATGCAAGATCTCCTGATGAAAGGTGTGAAAGTGTTGCCACTGGGGTCCCACAAAGACCCTCTGCTAGAAGCAATTCAAGGGGGCCATCGAGATGCTGTTTTTCTCCTGCTAAGTGCTGGTGCACCTTTGTGTGCCCATGGCCTTGTAGGTGACACACCTTTTGAAGCTGCACATAACACCAATGGCCTCCCTGCTCTTTTCCCAGCCCTCATCAGGAAGGTAAGCTCACACTGATGGATCATTGAAATTTTCTCTCCATAATGTAGATTATGTGTTGCCTCTTTTAATCTGCACCCTTTAGGACAAGTGTTAAGATGTATCTTGAAAAATTACTTAAATCTACATTGAGGATCTCAGAAGAAAAATGAAGGAGAATTTAAAAGAAAAACAAAATTGTTCTTGAAGGAGGTACAGAAGAATGGAAGACTTGTATGGCGTGAGAGTGCATTAGACAATTCTGGAATAATACTAGTAACAAAGGATATAGTAAGTAAGAGAGGGTATTTTAAAGAATTGTTTGTAAATGATGGCAAAATGGATGTCTTCTAGTACAGAAGACATATATAGTATAGAAGTCCTCATATATTGTCCATCATCCATATTTCAAATCCATCTGTCTCTTCTCAGACAACAGTACTGATGTTTTCATTTTTGCTTACAATTCTTTCTTACTGAACCAAGATCTTTCATTGATTTCTATCATTCTTTAGTAGGTTATGATATTATCCCTCTATCACCAACATGTAGTAGCATCCTGATGTAACTTTTTCTTCATGTTTATATCTCTGCCGCTTATATCGTAGAATATTTTTCACCACCTTACTAATGAATATACAACATTAAACAGCCAAGACATAATCATGCATTCCTTTTTAAATCATATGCTGACCTCTCCTTTCTTTTGTTACATGGATAACCATGTAGTCAGTGTGGATTACAGTAGTCTCTGCTTTCAGTGCATTATGCTTTATAGCTAGTGATTGGATCTTTGCAAATATGGCCATTGTCCATTGTTCCTGGTATTACCTTGTAATAATAGGAAATGCAGTTAGGTAAAGAAAAAAAATATTTAAATTACTACATTTTGATTAGTTTCCCCATAAAAATTACCAGTGCTTCACCCAAGAAGACTCACTGGATAATATTATCAGTTGATATTCAGAGTTCTTCAGATATTTTACTATGCAATTCCTACATCCTTCAGAATTTTATCATTCATTCATCTCAATTTTTTTTCAGGCCTTTTGTGACAGACTGAATGCAGAGATCGAGATGATACCAGGATCTGATGACTTGCAAAATATCATGAGTGATGGCATGGCTTATCTCAAGACCACTGCTGAAACATCAGGCCACAAATTAGAAGAGGAACTTGGTACATGGTTGGACCGCTGGCCAACGAGCAGTTCTGTCAACTACACTGATATGCTGGCAATGGCATCATCCTTAGGACTGACTCTTACTTGCCAGCTGCTGGGTGTAGCTGGGGTGCAGCTCAACCCCCTGCCAAACCATCTTCATCCACTGGTCATGGCTATCAACAACAGCCACCATGAAACAGCCTATTCTTTGTGCCGTGACCTGAAGATGAACCCATATAGTACAGTGTGCAATTTAGATAATATTTCTGAACAGCTTGCAAATGACTTATTGGAAAGTGAATTACAGAAATTTGAGAGAAAATTAAGAAAAAAAGAAGTAGGAGATTCAGTCACTGCAGATCTGTTAGACTATGCAAAAGGAGTTAAAGAGGGGCAGACTGATAAACAAAATAAAACATTTATGTATTTGCTTGCAGAACTGAGCCTTGTGACAATATTACACAGAATAAGAATGTGTAGTAGTGTGGATATTAATGGTATAGTGCATGATGCTTCGGGGAGTACAATGCTGCACATTGCTGCAGCATACGGTAAGATCAACATGGTTGAGTACCTATTATCCCAAGGAGCAAACCATGCCTGCATGACCTTTGGTGGTCTAGCTGCTGTTCATCTGGCTGCAGTGAGGGGCCACAAGGCATGCATGGAGTATATGGTGGAGTTTACGCAAAATGATATTGAGTGTAGTGCTGGCATGAAATCAGGAGTCATTTTTCACAACTTTAAAGAAAATGTGAAAAAGCATCATCTGGATATCTTATCTTGCCAAGAGTCATCTGTAATAGCAAATACAAAAGGAGATCATGCAAAGGCAAAGCTTATATTGACTTATAGATGTGAAAAACTTGGAATTAAAAGCTCCACCAGCCTTTGGGACAGTATGACTCAAGAACTAAAGAAGACAGAACACCTTCTTTCCAAAGACTTTGAAAGTTCTGTGAAGAGTGATGCTCAAATGTTATTTGATAAGATAGGACAGGTAGATAAAAGATTTGTTGGTAAGATTGTACCTTCTTTCCCACTGGCTGAAAAAACTGAATTTTTTCTCCCAGAGAGCTTTGAATTTTACCTTGAGCTTGATAGCTATAGTGCCTTACTAGATGGTTGTATCTCCATAAAGGAAATGGAAAGAAATGAGGTAAAAAATGGAGAATACATAATAGGAATAAGTTCAGAAATGGACCAGGACCTCTTTATAGGTGCTACTTTTAAAAACTCATTTTGTAAAGCAGTCCATGAGGCTCTAGCAGCAACCAGCTTCAAATATCTTGCACTAGTGCCACCTTTCCTAGCCCACACCTCTACTGGAGTTTGCATTTACACTCTTTACCGTTACAAACAAAGAGTGTTACTTTTGCGTTTGATGCTCAGTCCAGTCTTGAAGGCTCCATTTCCAAGGAGGCTTCAGCTACATAAGCTACCCGAACATTTCCAGAATCACTTAGAGGCTAATGACCATGAACATGTAGGCAACACATCTGAAGGAAACTGGATATATATGTTTAATTTTACATTCAAATCCATCATTGCAGGAGTCAAGGAAGAGGAGTATATAGTCTTGCAAGCATGCTTTTATTTTGCCAGATTGCTGAGCACCTGTTGGTGGCTACCAAAGCAAGAGAAGCGGCGTAATGGCCGTGCCTGGCAGATATATCCTGTTGGTGTAAATGTACCCAGTCCCAGGACCCTGAAATCTCTTTTTCTTCAGGAGCTGATTGAGGAGGATGAACAACATTGGGATAAAGAACATTTTATTGAAAGAATCATATCTGTCCTTAAAAGGGCATCATATTCTGGGAAATGTGTAGAATCTATCATGCCACCACAGTGGCAGCCTGCATTAAGTGGGGGAATACAGGCTACAATTCAGTTTCTTCAAAATCTACAGGAAAAGACTGCTGATAAAATAAAGAAGAGTATAATTTTCAATCTGAAATAAATGCATCTTGAAACAGAGACAGATTTACAAGTTTGTTCCTGACACTGCTTTAGAAAAGCAAGGAAAGCAATTGTGTACATATACGTACTGGTATGTAATGTGTCTACTGTAAACAACACAAGGCCCCTTTATGGGAGTCCTGCATCATCAAGAATGCGATACAGTCAGGAGCATGGAAATGAGGACTCCTCTGGAGTGAGTTCTCAGTGAGAATATTTTCCATTTCGTCCTCTAACAGTGATACAACCTTGCCAAAAGTGACTTTTTACTTAAAGTGTAACCATAAATCCAACAGCACCAAATAATGGAGAACAATGAAGAAAATCCACACCATCCCTTTCTCAAAGAACAAAAGATATACTCCTGAAACTTTGCTCAAACATTACTCACAGAAACATTGCTCAAACATTACTCGCAAACCAACTACACTTGTTTATCAAACAGGCATGAAAATCAAGCAAAATCTAAATGACACAACTGCAGACCCACATTTCACTCCTACTGCCAATCATAAGTCAATTAAAACTCAAGAACTTCCCTAGACCCTGATAACATATCAGACTTCCACATAAAATGTTCTAGTCCAATGGCAACCCAGTCACTTAAAGATATCTCCAAGCAATCCTGGTTACACAAAATCTTAAACATTTGGGAACATACCAATACAGTACCCAACCTGAAACCCTCTAAATCTCCTCGCTCACTTATCTCCTACTGTGCTGTATCACTGTTATCATCAATATCCAAACTCCTAAAACTGATCCATGATAGGATCAAGCTGAGCACCCCAACGACACATAACATATTGTGGCTTTAAACCTAAATGCTCCACAGCACACAGAACTTACACAACACAGCTCAGATGATTTCAACCATCCTCCTGTACAGAACAAGTGACAAGAGACATCAGCAAAGCATGTGACACTGTCCCCATTGTATTCTCACACAAAAGTTACATGACGTAACCCTCAACAAAAATGATCAGATGTGCTGGCCAATATCATAGCTGACTGACCATCGAGCCAGAGTCACTAAGAAAGTCTTCACCTTCAGTGAGCAAGCTCTGCAATGGATTTTCCAGGGAGCATGTCTTTCACCAACCTCTTCAAAATCTTTCTATATGACTTCCCTGTCTCCCATATACCTCAGCATGAAAGTTCTGTCCTATTTGGATGACCAAATAATTACATCACTGTGCCCATATTGCTACATCATTAACAATAAACATGTAGAAGTAAAAATAGCAGTTAAGCTTTGTCTTACTCAAAACAGAATCTTCTGTTGCCTTTTTAACCCCTGATAGACATGAATTCAACCTCCACCCTCCCATAACCCTAAATAACAAACTGATTCCATTTAACAAAACAAAAATCCAACTATATTATGTATCACTAATGACACACATGCGACCGACCCACTCCCCATTCCAATACATCAACATAAAGGCCATAAACAAATCTTATGCCCTCCTAATAAATCTTATGCCCTCCTAATACTTACTAGCACCAGTTTTAGACAAGTCTTTTAATATCCTCTGAAAACAATTCAACACCTTCACCCTAAACTCTACCTCACCTGCTTGATCATCTGCTCTTTACAAAGCAAACTTATGGAACCAAAAACAACACAGCACAGAATACACACACAGAACAATCATTGGATGGCTGGCAACCACAAGCATCCAAACCTATACCGTGACACAAAAATACTTCCAATAAAATCCCGCTCATATATGCTCTGTGCCCACATTTTGCAACAGCAAATGATCCCTCTCACCAAAACCATCCCATAACTAACCACCAACCTTCATGAATAAATACAATTTCACCTTCCGACACTCTTAGATCACCTTCCTTCTCACATAAACACCAATTTGACAAAACACACTCCCAGCGTAATGACAACAAGCACTCAACATCCATCTTCCCAACTCACGCTCAACTCCACCAGACATACACCAATCAAACTACACTTCCTAGATACACTTAAGTTGAAGTATCTTGCCTGCATTCACACTGTCCAGGCAAAATGTACTGCCTGTTAAATATGTGAGGCCTGTCTGTAGGAAGCTGAGATGTGTTACGAGTGATAATGATTTATATTGTATGAACTCTCATTTCTGCTCTATTTGAAGAATAACTGGTTCATGTTTGATATAAAACAGATTTGTTTATATTTTATATTTGATACTGGTACAGGAAAGCAATATGTTACTGTATACCACACTATTTCAAAGGGATTTGATTTGTTTCGCTGCTGTATTTGAGTGTTTATGCACTCTTTTTTGCTCTTGTCAGGGAATAAATCTGAACCATTTTTTATTGTGTTTATATATCTAGCAGAATACTTTTTGTGACGTTGCATTGGCTCTGTGGTTTCTGCTGTTGCTTTACTTAATTAGTATGTGGGTCAAGTTCCCATCACTTTATACATATATTTCATGGTAAGTCTTACCATTTTCTCTAATGGTCACTGTCAGATAATGTCATGCATGTGTATTATGTGACATTCGGCATAACACTTACGAAAGAATAGCAAAAATATGCTCAGGCTGGGGCATCTGAATGTGCCTGTCTATAAACACAAGGAAAGGAAGGGAGAGCTAGGTGTTGTGTTGCTGTCCAAAGATGGAACGGTAGATTCCAAATTCCTGAAGTTAGAGTCCAAAAGATGGACAGGAGAAAGTTGAGGATTGATGGGAAAAAAAATAAGAAACTGAGGTGCATCATGGGCATGAGACAGGATGGTTTGAGTATTTGTTCAAATAGGAAAGACCTAGAGGAAGTGAAATAGGGTCGCCATGAGCTAACGCAGGCCTTGAGGAAGGGATGGCAAATGGCCTTCCATGAAAGGGCATCCATGTGACAAATAAAATGGAAACAAATAATAATTCACACAAAGTTTTTTTAAGTACTTACATTTTTTGTTATTTAATCAGTTCCTCTTTTAATGTCTAAATTTCATCTCTCCTCTTCCTGACCCTAAGCCCCAGTGGCCCAGGGCTCAGGCCTCTTGCTGGGCCTGCCTGGGAGTATACGTGGCAGCCAATGGAGCCATGGAAGGTGAAGTAAGGCATGGGATACATTACGAAGTGTGTGGAAGGAGAGGCCATTGTCTGTCAGGGCAAATAATGATATGTCCGAGTTAGTTATCCTATTAGTGTCATACAGATGTGGATCTATAACCCCGTCCTGAAAACAAGGGAAAGGAAGAGGGTAGACAGGGGCATATTATTAATTTAGAGGACCTTAGGCAAAATATAAAAATAAGTTGATCCTTGTTTTCACCCTCCCCCAACAAATCAAGTGCTGAAATAATTTAAATAAAGTCAGATACCCCCACTTTTAGAGCTCCCATGACACTCAGACACTATGATAACATAAGAAATACTGGATTTTCTGATTTTCAGGCCCCTCCAACCCTCTAAGGTTATCTAGCCTTGGGGCTTATCCTCCCTCATACGCCACCAAGGGGAGAATAATGTAGACAAAGTCGAAAGTGGAGGGAGGAGGAAGGGGGACCAAGAAGGAAGGATGGAATGAGGGAAGCTTTGGGGTACCGGGGCCTGATCCTTCAAAAAGTGAAAGATTCTAGTATGGGGTGAAACGAACTGTACCGTTGTGGTATAGGGGAGTCAACCTATGTCAATGGGCTGAAGCAGAGCATGTGAAGCTGTGGAAGAGCAAAGGAAGCCATTACTCCTTTGTTACTGACGATATGTCGTTATGGTTATGGTAAGAGGGCAACCCTTCCTACCCCACCAAGCAATCACGTGCTCTTCTCCACAGTGGGTTATATATCTTGTCTACTCCCTTGACATTATATGAAATACTTTGTACATACAATATAGTATTCAATATATAAAGAAAGGCAGTAAAATACATCTAAAGGCAGATAAATGCTCTACAACAGGTAAATGTAATGTTCAGACATAAAGACAATCATGTTTACCTTTGGATCTCCTAGTGTTCGAATGCGACATTTAAGTTCGGCTTCGTCTCCTAGACTTTCATGAATCTACGGTAATTTACGCCATTCTTTAGATTGAATAACAGAGATACTCATCTACCTCTAATAAACTTACAATAATTCATATAGAATTATAAAATACTCTCTAGAATTTCTGATGAAATCTACATAAAAACATCCCGAACAAAATCATCTGGTCGACTTCGCGTTATATCACTAGACGAAACATCACTGAGTCGAGATGTCTTTATTACGGCCTCTACAACGCTTGATATCAGTGAGTTATGGGATAATTTGAGAGAATAAGTATCTTCCATTGATTGTGAGTTATATATATGGAACATTGTTCATTCCCAGGTCATTAGGCTGGAGTATAAGGTCAAGTTCTACCTATGGTCTACAGGTCGGACCATTATCTCACTGTAAATCATTTGCTACCATTAATCTTTCTCTAAATTAAATGCTAAATACGTTTCATAGGTTGATTATCTTGCCAGAAATGATATAAAGATCCTGATGTCGAAAAGCTCATTGCAAAAGCTATTGAGAATTGGGTAAAAAACAATCAAAATTTTGAGTATTTTAAATTCGTATGAGATGAACCTCATTTTATTGTGCCTGAACGTTGCTTATTTTGTTTCAGACTAGTTATGGTATCATCCACCCAGCCTCTAAAGCACTCATCAAGCCAACTGTTGGCTTCCAAGTCACTAAGAGAATGCTTGGCATGATCCCCATTGTGATAGAGCAGACAGGACGAGGAGAGAGAGCTTACGATATTTTTTCTCGTCTCTTGAAGGAGCGAATCATTTGTGTCATGGGCCCGGTAAGGTCAGGGTTTAAATGTTTATGGCTGATATAGCTTCTTGATGCATCCTACAGGGATAAGGATTTCTTTCTTAAACTGCCATTACGTGCCCCACATTTATTCAACTTTTTTTTATCTCGTGCACATATTTGTTGGGTTAGACAGAATATGTTTGACCTCATTTCCTTCCACCATGCTTTATTTGGCTAAATATATTTTTATATCTTCCAGATTTCAAAAAAGCTATAATCATTGTTTATAACCATTATTATACCATTTTTCTCTCCCTCTCGTACATATTTCTTCCATTACATTTAAGTCACTCCACTAGTCTTTTCACCCTTTGCTGCTAATTAACCTATTCTTTGTGGCACCTGGTACTGCCATGCCTTCCCCCAGCGTAGCTCAAGAACGAAAACAAATAATAGTTTGAACTTTGGTAAAATGATTTCTAGAAAATATCAAATACATCTTAACAATGAGACAATGAAGGAACCACGAAAAAACAAAAATATACTTCCAGTACCCTGCGGAAACAGTCATAAGCTAATCTGAGCCGAAAGCAGGGGTTAGGATGCTCTGACTACAGACACTAAACACTTACATCAACAGTATATCGGCACATCCCCGCATTCCATACACCCGTGATTCCTCCCAGTGGTTGGGGCAGAAAGTTAAAGATATGTGTCTGTATTTGTTAATAACTATATTTCAGATTGACGATAACATAGCAAGTTTGGTGATAGCGCAGCTTCTATTTCTTCAGTCAGAAAATGCCAAGAAACCCATTCATATGTATATTAACAGGTGAGTATTAAGATGATTTCAGTGACTTTCTGATAGGCAGTTGGGATAAAATTTATGTTCAGCCAAAGCTTATACTCTCTCTTGGAATTAGGCCAAAGGTTTTCTGCTTTGTCATTGAATTATGCATTATGGCTAAGGTAAATATAAAGTTAGGGTGCTATGGAAGTAGGAAAAAAGCATTTCAGTGGACTTCTAAAACTTAGGTGTGATTTAAACAGGCACAGCATGATTTGGATTCTTTTATCGTAAAACAATAAGTATTTAATAATGTGGAAGGCTCTGAAGATTAGGGAAATTGTAGGGTTAACCTAAAAGTAGGCGAATCATGTTGAAATCAAAAGAACCCATGAAAATATTACTTGACTTCATTTGCTAGGATGGTATTGTCTGAAAACAGAGGCACATACTACCAAAACCTCAAGCTTTTCCATTGACTTTTCTTCAACCTGCAATATCACTTATTTGTTATATTAGGATTAGCGTCATTAAATCTTGTAAGCATCTGTTTGAATTACTTTTAAGTGTTAAGAACCTGTTATGTTTTTCTTTTTCCTTTGTAAGTTAATTCTGTAGGTTTCACTCATATAGGAGATTTCCGTCAAATGCTGCAACCTGAAAATTCTTAGACATCAACAGTAACTCTTCATAGGTTTTTCCCAATATATATCAGACTTAAAATTTATGTTTTGCTTGTCTAGAGCCACGCCTTTACTGCAGTAGTTCTCCTAAAAAGAAGTTTGTGACTGGAGCACCACTGTATCACTGTCATTAATGCAACTTTTTTTTCCAGTTCCATTCTGTAGATCTTTCTCATTTCTGTACTTTGCACACAATTAGTATAACAAACTGATGTGAAAGAAGCTGTTGTGCATAGACAGGTAGAGAGAGAGTAAATCGAGTGAGCTGATAAAGAGCTGCAGGAATGTTTGGTGATGGAGCCAGTGAAATGTTCAGCAGGGATATACGATACAACTGCTGAGATGTAACCTCAGTATTCATTATTAGTGACTGTTGAATTGATGGCACCTTTGATATGTTATTTTTATAGGTCATATAGTGCAATGCTCACCATACTCATTTTGAGTCATAAGTATGAAACAGTAGGTCATGCTGAAGAAAATTGTGATGTTCCTTGGCTAACTGTATAATATCACTGTCTCTCCATAGCCCTGGTGGTGTTGTAACAGCTGGGTTAGGAATTTATGACACCATGCAGTATGTTCAGCCTCCTATTGCTACCTGGTGTGTTGGTCAGGCGTGTTCCATGGCATCTCTCTTGCTTGCAGCTGGCAGTGTGGGGATGAGGCACTCGCTGCCACACTCACGTATTATGATCCACCAGCCTCATGGTGGAGCTCAGGTTTGTCTTGGTTTGTTTAATGTACATTATTGTAGTGATAAAAGTAGAATTAACTGTTTGACCCATGCGTAAGTTCTGCTCGAGATTCCCAGTAGACGTCCATGTCTGAGGACGTGGTCCTTAAAGACAGGCTTTATGAGTCGACTGGAGGCTTATTCATTTTGATCCTCTAGCTAATTCAGTATGTCTTGACTGCTTTTTTCATGGTGTACTGTATACCCTAGATGTGATTATTTGTTAAGATTGTTTAAGAGGCATACTTTATGCTTCTTGGCTTAAGTTACATCATCAAGGTTAGTTTCTTGAAGGCCATCATCAGTTACCTCATCCAGAATGCTGAAAATAATTGTGTGATTCTTTTGCTCTGATTAGGCATCACTGCCATGTTTGTTTTACTTACCTGCAGTTTTAGTTTATTATTATGGTTGCTGAAGTAATAAAGCTTATTTTATTAAGGTAGTAGTATTTTTGCCATCCCTAAGCCTATCTGCAATTTTAAGTATCCTCCAATGATTTTTTGCGTATACCTACTGACCTTGTCCGATTTTAGAAATGTAGCAAATGAACCTTTGAAGAAAAACCATTGCATGGTGCTTTCTTTTTATTCATCTTGCTATATATATAATGCCTGTTCCCTTCGAGAACTCCCTCAAAGAGGTGGCCATATCTTTTTTATTTCATAGTTTCAGCTGTATGATTCTGCTTTCTTTATGGTCAGTTAGTTCAAGATTATATTGGTGCAAAGCCATTCCTCACTCAGGACCAAAATTTATTTCTGTAGAATTCCATATACTACTTGCATACTCTTTGAACCGTTTGTGAAATTAGATAAAAACTTAAGGAAAAAATGTATAAATTACAAAAGTAGAAAAAAGTAACTTCCATTGAACTATCTACGGTGAGAAAAACTGTAATAAGTAAAATTGTATTTACCATGAATCTTGTTTCCTTATAGGGCCAGGCCACAGACATTCAGATACAGGCTGAAGAAATCCTACGGTTAAAGGAGAGACTTAATAATCTTTATGTTAAACACACAGGACTTCCTCTGGAAAAAATTGGTAAGTTAAAGACTGGAAGAATATTTTTTTAGTATTCTACCTATTGCACTGTCTCAATTAATATGAAAAAGTGATGATTTTGTTTGGACACTATGGGAGTAGATGTGAAGACTAATGTTGGAACAAGGGGGAAGGGAAGACAGAAAACGTTTGAATAGTATGAAAGATATTTTGATTCACTAGGGCCTAACATTCAAGTGAATGAGACATGCATAGGAAAGAATGAATTTGAGCACTATGGTATATGGGGACATCATGCTATCAGTAAGCTGAACGAAGACCTCTGAAGTGGTTGGAAAAACCACGGAATAGTTTATGGGGCTTGACTTTGAGTAATGTGGGTTCTGGTTTTGGTAGATTGTATATGACAGCTCGATAGTGCATGTGAGCTAGAGTTTATCTGTTTGTGGCATCACGTCACTGTGGTAGGAAATGGTGATGTATGAAAAAATTCTTTATTGTCTTGTCTACATATAGAGATATATATATATATATTGCTACTCACAAATAAATCATATTTTAGCAGAAGTGATATGAATATTTTCTTTCAAACTCACAATATGTGTTGCAGCCCCAATGATGGAGCGTGACAAATTCATGGAAGCAAGCGAGGCTAAAGAGATGGGTCTGATTGATGAAGTCCTGACCAGCCCACCAAAAGTAGGAGATGCAGCACCTCAGACTCCTGAATGACCTGTTCGATTGGGTCTACCAGATGGGGTTGGCCCAAAAAATAGCAAAGTTCAGTAATTTTATGGTTAACAAATTACAAAAATTTTGAATTTAACTACACTGTTGGTATTTCCTTGCAGAATTCTATCTGGTATAATTTTTAGGTACATGTCATTTGTTAAAAAGATTTTTTGTAGTTTTACAGTGTACAATTTATAATGTGCATCAAACCGTGCCTGTTACCAGTCTACTGTAGAATGTTGGAGTCACTTGTAATAGAATTTGGCAGAGATGACTGAGCACCAGTATACAGTGAACCATGTGGTGGGAAAAGTGTATGATCTGCCTTGTATGGTAAACTGGATATGTGGAAGTATGTAACATTAATGTGTCACAATCATTTGATAAACATTTTATAAAACATGAGTGAATTTAGTCAATGTATCAACAAATCTTTTCCGAGTATGAGAGAACAGAATGAATGAATAATCACTTCTTATCTTAGCATGTAACTTTGTTACAAAATTAGACTGATAATGGGAACAGATGATGTATATTTTATACTGGCAGTTTTCTCGAGTTAATTCTTTTGAACTCTAATTTTAGGGCCAGTCATACTACTAATGTAAAGTGTAACATACTTATTGTGGTTTTTATAAGAAATAAATAGTTGACATAATTTTTGGTATCTTTGCTCTTATTATATTATTTACTATACACTAAAGCACAGCTAAAGTGTGGTTGAAGCTTATTCCTTCAACTGGTGGTTCTGTTCTTGAACCACATTTACTCTACAAGCTTCTTGACAGATATGTTTGCAGGTATCAAATTTCACTTTTTTTTTTCCTCTGCATTAATGACCTTTTTCAACTTTATGTACTTCTACTTTCTTCCTTAATTATATTTCTTCCTGTTTTATTCCCTTGCCAAGTCAATTCTCATTCTTTTGACTTTATTTCTTTAGCTGTCGGGTCGAGTTGAGGTGATTGTTTCTTCTTCACACTAACAGTTTTAGAGGGTGAAACACATGGTTTTGGCTTGTTTTTCTCTTCAGAATTTATCTTGTTAGTGTTCTGTATTTAAATAATTTACACTGATCACAATGTGTTGTAGGATTTTACTTACATAATTACTGCCTTAAAACAACAAAATGCTTTATTCAGTAAAACCTGATTAACAGTTAGGCCAACAAAACTGAAAACTGTATGAGAACAAGCTTAATCTTTAAAATATAATCAGATTAAGTAATTTTATTAGCATTTCATATAAAGAGAATAAACTAAGAAAAACTAGCCCAAGATGCACAATTTACCTAATTCACTGGTCTCATAACTGGTGCCCTTAAATGTGCCATCTATAACATGGATGGATATTAAATGGCAAAGGTTAAGAATTTTTGGACAAACTCTGCTTTCTTGCATAAATGTAACTCTCAACCTTCAGTATCAAATTGCAATACTTTTGAATATCACTCCCATATACTTTACTACCTATATTTAAACTTTACACTCTGAACGCCTATTAAAAATGTCAACTGCTCTCACGTGCATATATCATCTTTCTTCTGTGTTTAACTTTTATGATTCAGCTAAGATAGCAGTAACATCAATGTATATTCTCTTCCATCATGTTCAGCTGTACTCTACGCATACCTCATATTGTCCCTCATCGACGAAAATGTAATTACTATCATAACAGGTAGACCTAATGCACTCCCACATATATTCTGCACCACTAAGGCATGCCAGTACTTCCTATCACATCTCCAATTCTCTCAGCTGTTACCCATGGTTCAAAAGGGTTAGAACTTTTTCTTTTCATCATATACCTCGGTGTGAAAGTATGGTCCATATACTCCCTAACTGTCGCACAATGAATTCTTACAATAACTTTAACCTCATTCATGTATACACAGAGTAAATTGTTGCCTTCCTCCAATTATGTAGCACATCAACACTTGGTTCTGCTATGCACCCTGTGTACTGTATATCCAATTAACTGCTTTTGCGGCCATACTTCACCGTGCCACATCCCATGTGTTCTCCATTTTTCTGTTGCATTACTGCTCTTTTCACCATCTCATTTGTAATGTATTCTTCTGCACCTTACCTATTCTCCAGTCTCTCAACTTCCAATTCCATTGAACCTGGATCCACATCTTATATTGGGGTCCCATCTATTAGTATGTATTCTCTCTCTCTATCTCACAACCTTCAACTTCTCTGACAAGGAATCTCCCATCTGTCTTGCATAGACCTCGTCTTGCATCTGTTTTCTGCCTTCCTATACAGCTGTTATTCTCTCAAATTTTAATTTGTTTTCCCCAAGATCCTTATTTGCTTTATTTTTTCTTCCAAATACTATTCTTTACACTTTGCTTTCCATTCATCTCAATTTTTTGGTGATTCAGTCCCATCTAAAACATTATCCCAAGCCAACCAATTTTCTACTATATTAACAATCCAGGTGCCTCTACATCATCTCTTCCTTTTTATACCATATCACTAATGTGATATGGTATAAAGATATATATAAGATAGTGGCTGTGTGGATACTCAGGAAAGAGAAATTTTTTGCAGTATCTTCTAGGCAACAGAGAAGACCTCTACAGGCTAATCAAGACTTGATAAGTCACCTGCACATCTAAACATAATTAATAAAGTTAAATCTTCATGTGACAAGAGAAGACCTCTACAGGATCATCAGATGACAGTATGTTGAAGATGAGGAGTTAAGTGGAATTCAGTTTCATTAATAATGAGAGCATCATCCCTAAAAATACTTTAAACAAACTACAATAGTCTGCCATTAGTCCCTAGAACTGCAGGGATACACAATAAATTCAATCAACACACTAGTGTGTCGGCAACCATAGCACAATATGATGTGCGTTCTATGGCTGAGATGATAATTTTTCAGAAAAAGTTTACTGTTTAATCAAAGAGAAGGTTTACCCTTAATGAATTTAGTGGCTTTCTTGCTGGACCCTTCACCCTCGCCTCAAGAAGGACACTTTAAGTCACCAGTGATGATTGTGCAAGAAGTGCTGGAATAAAAACAATATTAGAAGAACAAGAGGATTGTATGAATATTGTTACCCAACTGTCACTAAGATTCATGATAATGAAAACATATGAACTTGCTTTACTGCTGATTGCAGTTAGAGCACATAAGTCATAATCACAGTAGTTTGTTCATCAGGGGAGAATTCAGCTGGTCTTCAGGTTTATCATGTTACTTATTCATAACCCATGATAAATTTCTACACAGTCATTTTACACATTCATGTGTCTTGATAAGTTATGATACAGCCATAACCCTAAAAATGAAAAACTGTATCAAAGTTAATCACAAAGGAAGGATTCTTATCGCAAAGAACTGTGCTACATAGCAGAAATCTTGTACACTGCTTAATACTGTGACCACTGATCCAAGACTAGCTAATTCCCTGTCCATGATGATGCTGTAAAGTGGCTAAATTACTTACAGTTTACAATGATGATTAATGGAATTCTGAGCATCAAAACCATACAAGCTTAGTTTTGTTTTGTTGTCCTTGAAATCACTTTTTTTCTTCAACTGAAATAACCCTGCATTGCCTCCAATCAATTGTTATAGCACCTCTTGGGCATGAAAGAATAGTCTAGTCCAGGCCCCTTGCTGATGAAATTGACTAGCACCACAAAAACTGGAGGGAGTAATCTATTGCTGCAACATACCAAAACGTGAACAATGGTCTTAAGAGATAAGATTGTAGAATGATCCCAACACTATTATGGCTTCTTAAGAAAAGTCACCATATGTAACTTAAAGAAAGGTCTTAGCTAAACAGTCATCTCTTATGGCCTGTGACTGAGTCAAGTAACAAATCTATACTATTTATAACATCTCCTCCAAGATATTATACACCAATTCTTTTAATTCCTAAGTCACACTTCTATATCCCAAGATATGTCATCTCGTCCAAGTAAAACATGCTGTTTCACAATGCTACGCAGGTGTCTTGAAGCTTGCTGCTCTAATTCAAAAGCTTTCTTTAGAGACTGGTAATCACGAAAGAGGGTGGCAACTTGGTCCTTCAAAGCATAGACAGTGTCCACCAGGCTCCTACAAAGAGAAATTTTATATATTATAAAGGCTGAATTATAATCAACAGTATAAAAATATGTGTGGATTACACTTGTTGGCTTTCTGCCTAGTGTTTTCTGTAGAGAATTTCAGAGGGTTTACAAGAAAAGTATTTTGAAAATCATACTACTGTGCTTATATTGCAATTAATTAACATATCCCAACATGTAAATTAATTGGCATAAAGTTACTTCTTAAGTAAGAGTTGCCTATATACCAAAAGAGTCTCACACACATGGTCCATCCACTTCAGGCAGCTCCTAAGTGAGTCACACACGAGGTCTACTTTAGGCAGCCCTTATGTACTTATACTTGAGTGTGTGTTGTTGGAGGTAAATCTTTTGATCGTGGTTTTCCTCTGAAGCTCTCCCATAGTATGAATATGAGCTGACAGGTTGATCTGTATCACCCCATTGGTCCTATGACCACATTTACACTGCAGTACCTTCTGATGATCTGCCATACATGTTCTTGATTATCAAAATTATCATTTATATTAAAATTATATTCTAGATGACTTCTCTTTTATAAAAATAAAATAACTCCTTCCCTAGTCAGCTGGTCTACAACCAACACTTTTATTCTGAGGAAAAATAATACTATATGTAATTATTATACACTCACTTCTCCTCCACTACAACTTGGTTTCCATGTGTTTCCTCAATGATGATTTTCTCCTCTTCAGCAATCAACACTTGAGGACTATCCAATAAAGCTGAAATATGTATATTTCAATTAAGTTGTGCCAACAGCAAGATTTTTTGGCAAATATTTTGATAATGATAAATTTGGTAAATTTACTTTTTTAATTGTCTACTTTGAAAAGACAATAAATATTAAAATTATGAAAAAATCAATATAGATATCCTTTTGGAATATTATACACAATTCAGTCATTAATAAGTCTGATGAATCCTAAAACATAAAAAGGATGTTAATATATAATAAGAGATGCAAGAAAACAAGTCCTGACTTGGAAAAACTTGTACCTGAAATTCAAGTACAACCTACACGGACCTCAGCCCACTTCACCTGGCTTACAAGGTGGACAAATGTTGGCATTTTAAGTCCAATCACAGGCAAGAGTAACCCCACTCAAATGTCAAACCAATGACTACCCTGGGTTGATCTACTCACTAAACCTGGTGTTAAAGAAATAAGTTTTACAATGAGTTTTCTGTTCCCTCAACTCCACCATATCTTTAAAAATTCATTTGTGACTTTCTGGACCTAAAGAGATTGACTTTATCTGGCTCCCATCTGAGAAGTGAGAAGTACTTGGAAGTCGAAGGTACAGGAGAAGCAGACACACCCCTATTTGTCTGATGTTTTTTAATTAGCCACTGAACCACAGCCGTAAAAACAAAACAACCAGATCAACATAAAACAGTGTTTCTATATTAATTGGAAAACCAATTCTCATAATTTGGCACCATAATAGAATGTTTTTTCTTGAAACACCTATTTTTTGTTTATATCACTTGAGTAACTTAGGTTCAGACATTTCAAGACTAGAAGCAGTAAAGTACCAGAGTTGAGAAAGGAAATTTGGAAAAGTTAATGGACTGAAAATAATACAAGTCTCAAGATTAATAAAATGGATGCGAGTTTCAGAGTTAATGTACTAACAACGATATAAGTCTCAATTTAGTAATCCTGTTCTTATAATTCCTGGGTGAGTACTTCTGTTAATATACATCCTGGGTTATCAATGGTGAGATAGATAGGATAACACTTGCCTGTGATTAAGGTTATATCTTTAAAATTTCTAACTATCGAGTCTGATAGCTTAGAGATACTGAAGTCTTTGTAGGTAGCTTGATATTTACAAAAAACAATATTTAACAATGAAAATACATCTGTACAAAGAGTTTCATTCACCTTGTATCTTTGAAAGATATACAAATGTTTTTTACTGCTTTCACAAATGTCCCTGCGTTCAAATACAGTACTCAGAAAAGGAAAGCATTGCTCTGAGTAAACATGCATATCTAAAACACACACAAAAAAATTACAACAGTGAAACTGAAGCTGCGTAATAATTGCTTCAGTTAAAAATAAGTATGAATCCCGCAATAAAGGGGCACTGAAATTAAATTTCAGCAGAGAGCTTTATTGAGTCATGCAATTTATGAGCACAAACAAAACTTTTGAGCAGCACAACCAGCAATGCAAGGAGTTGACAGGTCATGAAAAATAATGGTGGTATTGGCCAAATAATAACTCTATAGCATAATCATTTACTTACAATACACAAAATAATCACCTTGTTAACTTGTGTCTCACAGCTGAAATATCACCTTTTGACATTATTTTCAGTAGCTGTATCAAGCCAGTAGCTACATCAAGGATGAAGTTACATAAGAAAAAATTCAATGTTGGATAAACTCTTCATGTTCTGCAGGATAATCTACAGCAGGAAACTGTGCAGATGCCATTCCACTAACTGCTGCTTTAGGTCCTAGGCTAGCTCACTCATCCAGGATGCTGTTGCTCCACTTGTTTCTCAAGATAGTCCTAATATTATCTCACCTATCATCCACAATGGTTCAGCCTTAATTCACTACTCTGGCTCTGTTGAAATAAGCTCACTTCTCTTCTAAAAGGGCACTACTGCACTCCATGTACCATACTGACCCCAAGTACTGTTCAATTCTTAATTCAGTGATGCTGACCCACCAGTAATGACATCTCTGCCCTAAGACAAGCCAAAAGTGTTACCCAAGAGAGTGCTGTCTCCTTTTTCTGACACCCAAACCCGAAGAGCAGCTTAATTTTTAACCAAGAGATGGAAGCCCTACTTTGTTACCCTAAACATTGGACTAATTTACCTATCATTTGAGAATGTGTTAATTACTCTACCATACTAGGCATCTTCTAGGAAAGGAAGAGAAAGAAAAAACATTCACATTCATTCCCACACTCACTGATTTATACATTCAATTTCTCTTTTAACCATTATTAACCATACCTGAAGTATTCATTTTTATTACAAAAGACAAAAATGAGGTCGATTAATATAAAGTACCTGTAATCGTATGCAATTTTGGAATAACTCCAGAGAAGTAGGAATAGGACTGAAGAAATACAGGCATTCCTTACAAGCATCTTACTAATGTGTTACTAAAGCAAAAAAAAAAAAAAAGAAAATGTTAAGATGTCAAACTAAAAGCCATATTCATAAAAAATAAACTACTTTGGAAAACACTAACCATAAAGTGACTGTCTTAAGTGATCACCTTAAAGAAGCAAAAAATACTGAGGCACTGACTAAAGATAACACAGGACCACACCTGATATCACAGTTAGATGTGCTTTCAGAATACAAAAACAAAAATTTTTATGAATAAAGCTTCAGAAAAGTACAAAACACATATATGTCTCACCTCTTAATTCCTATGGCACACTGTAAGAAATTTCACACATCTGCATAATCTTAAATGACAGCATGAGCCACAACTGATAAGAAAAGACTAAAGATACAACAAAGACTTTAATTTCATAACTTCTATATAAAGCTAAAAGGTGTAACAAGATTCTAAAAGAGACAAGTACATAAGCTTTACAATTACCACCTAAAGATTCTCTAAAGATGTTCAGTTATGGGCCCTCCTGGAACGGGGGTCATACTTACCAGGTTTAAACACTACATCTATTCATTTAAAGGCCAAAAAATCACGGGTATTTCTGCATCATCATCACCACAGAGAATAAACAAGGATATGACTTCTATGAAATGTTAGGAAAGTAATCAAGCTATGCTCATGACATACATGACAGACAAAGAGCAAAGTATCCTGCCACTGACATGACATCTGTCCAGACATAAAACTCTTCCCCTGAGAACTTGAGAGCTATTGGCATGAGTAATAAATTATATAGGTAGCTGCCACAAGAAAATGTGACATTAAAAAGTAAACTGGAAGGTAAGACAATCACCTCTTTAGTAAGAAAAGAAATTTGCTGGCTCATCTGGTAAAACAAAAAGCTGTCTCCAATGAAACTTGAAACAAAGTGCAATACTAGAATAACAATTCAACAGTGACTTTATGAAGATATGCACTCCTTTAAACTTCTGACAAAGGATTACACTAGTTCTAATTTTCGAAACCCTTCTTAACATTTGAAAAGCAATATTCTGAACTCTGGTGTACATTTTTGAAGTATCAAAGCCTGTATAAATACGATAAACATTTGTAACAATGTCAGATATTATACAGTACTAGTATATTCATCACCTTGTACAGATCATAAACATGTGACTATAACTAAGGTTTCCATCTTAAATTTGGTTTAATGGAATCACAGAATCACATTTAATTGATTTCAAAGGTTATACTTTCTACTATAAATCATCAGACACTATTGTAAACAATCTAAACTCACCAGAATACTACTGAGCTTTGAAAACCTGCTTTAACCTTTGAATTTTTTTTTCATTACAAGATAACCAATGCTAAGACTGACTGAGGGTCCAACCTAAGGTTTATACAACCACACTTCATGAAAATTTTCAGGAGAAAGAGAAAGTCATTACCCACAGCACTTTTGAAAATACTCACAAAGTACACAAAAACAAAACTTATACTTTCAATGCCACCAAACTACCCTCAAGCAGTCACTGCAGTCAGTTAATGTCATAATTCTATGTACAGGTGTGACCACCATCTGTAACAGATAGGCAAGTGTAAGGAAGACTCCTCTGAGAATGTGAACAGCCTTCAGGTTACAGAAGAGTTTACTGAAGCTTGGAGCACAAGAACAAGGGAGAGAGAGACAGGCTCCTTCAAGAATGAAGAGAGGGTAAAATAATACAAGGTTTAATGATCTTGACATCTTAAGCCTTAACTTGCTCAAGAATCCAAAAAATAATAAGAAGGAATCCATAAAATATTCATATCCTTAACCACAATACTTACACAAGGGATTGAGGTAATTTCTCCATAAGAAAAAGGTACAAGACGGTAACTCCCTATAGAAATATTGATGGTGCACTATATGTACTGAGATCTCTTTTGCATAGTGACTGCAACAACAGCTTGGTAGTAAAATCATGGTAAGGACTGGCAGAGGACTGGTATGTTTTCAACACTTAAACACACTTTTTTGAATTAAGACATTTAGTTATGCTTTTTTAAATTTGTAGGAAGTGTGACCCTGCAGACTTCATGATGGCTTTACTTATACTGGGAATAACCAATCCCTTTAGTGAAAAAAAATACTTCTAGCATTTCTTTTACTTTAAGGACACCAGTTTTCATCTCAGTTAATTACAGAAAATCTGCAAGCAAACATGATGACCTCTATCCAATGCAAGAGAATGTGTTTTATCACAGGTTTCATTATCAAATAAATCAAAGAATTACTTATCATATATTTACCAAACACACGAGCATTGCAATGGTAAGTTATTGATAATGATGCGGTTTTCAACTGTAACAATATGAATCACAGACTTTGAGTAAAGGCACATAAAACCATGAGTCAAAGTCTAAACTTTCTATCGATCATAACCTCATAAAATACATGATTAGTTGTTCTTTATATCTATCAAGTTGTATCTGATTTGCTCACCATTCTATACGTTATTTGGTCTAAAAACAATGCTGATATGTAGAAAAAGTCAAGACTGAAGGTCCATTATGGAAGCCTGTCAATATCTCTCCATACATCTACAAAAACCTCTAAATCATAACTATTTTACAAAAACCAAACCACTAATGCATTTGTGAGAATTGTCACCTGAAACTCCTAGAATATATTTCTAGAAAGAAAACTGAAGGAGAAAGAATCCTTCAACAACAAAAGCTTGGTATTTCAGTTTTGTGTAAATATCTATTTTTTCCATACTTGATCTCCATTTCCTGCAAAAGCATGGTAATGCCAGGAACAGATGAAGAAATGCCACATATTCTCACATCCATTATCCCTGGGGATAGGGGAGAAAGAATACTTCCCACGCATTCTCTGTGTGTTGTAGAAGGCGACTAAAAGGGGAGGGAGCGGGGGGGCTGATAATCCTCCCCTTCAGTTTTTAATTTTCCAAAAGAAGGAACAGAGAAGGGGGCCAAGTGAAGATTTTACCTCTTAGGCTTAGCCCTCTGTTCTTAACACTACCTCACTAGCACAGGAAATGGCGAATATGTATGAAAAAAAAAATATATATATATATATATACTGCAAGTAGTATACAATGGCAACAAATCTATAACAAACAGACAACAACCACTGAAATAGCATCTAGTTTTTCAAGCTGAAATTTGTCAATACTGATGTTGTATGCCATAAAGAGTGTGGTAAGTCCAAAATTATCGAGACTTTATATCCTCACACAGCTCAAGCCTAACGTTTGTATTTCAAAGCAAGTTTAGATACCACACAATATTAGTACTTGGATTTTCTACGACGTACTTCTTTATTCATAACCTGCAGTATTATTTCCTTTTTTGTTCCAGGGACTGAGTCTTGTTATCATAGTCAAGCTACTGTGAATATAAGTGGTGTTTCTACCACTTTATGAACAGAAAACTCATTATATGGCTGTTACAGAAAACTCATTATGTGGCAGTCATCACAAGCTGAATGTCATGTGTCTACACTAATCTACAATTTTCCATACATTTTCAAATTGCATATCCCTTGTTATGCAAGTTGCACTAACTTGCCACAGAGTATCACTAGTAATATGATATCTTAGTCACCAGTTAAGCAGAGTGAAAGTTTCCAGATACAAAATGAGTGACAATACTAATGAGCAAATGAATTCATAGACTTTTGTGTACAAGATGTGACTATTATAAATGCTATAAATACATGAGCAGAAAAGATTAGTACTATCTTTGGCCTTGAGCTCATGCCATGAGTGAATTCCTTGTCACTTCAGAGGCTATCAAAATTTTAAAGAGGAAAGGCACCCAAGGTTTGAGCCTGGCTTTTGTCAACTAAAGCACCTTGCACTGATGCAGCACCTTACAGTGTAATTGCAGGCTGACTGAAGATCAATTTTCTTTGCATTATATAGGAACTGCTAATTATCACTGACCAACCTGCTAACCTGAATATCAATGCTCTCTTAATTTACCAGTGACAATGAGTATCTGTAAATGACAATGAATTCATAATTATTTCGTACACAATCACTTCTCCACGCATTAGTGAGGTAGCATCAGGGACAGCTGAAGAAAGGTGTTATTTGCACAAATCCACTATTTAGCAGTTATATAATAATTCACTTATACCAAATCCTATTATCCACAGCCAAGCCATACTGACTATTCCATGGTTTACCTGGACTGCTTCATATGCCTTAGTTTGGCCAACTGACAGCATGTTGCTTCCATTATCAATCCATTGCATTCTATCCCATGTATCCCTACCACCCTCCTGAATGCTCAGACCCAAGGATCTTAAAGTATCATTCACTCTTTCTTGGTTAGGATAAATGAGAAACTTAAATCAAAGGAGCACAATGTAAGAGTATCAGAAGAGACAGAAAACTAACGGTCAAATTTTTAATGTATACATATAAAGCAAAACTGAATACTATAATGTTGCATAGTCACAAGTTAAACAGCTGGAAAAAACAAGTTGGAAAGAACACAGACACTTCACAAGCAAAACTGGATCATATGAACTACTACAAGATGATGAAAGCACTTGAACTTTATGTTCTAAAAAGAAGGGAGAGGTATGTAATGGCACATGCAGGGCAGCAAATGGAAGGCATAATTCCAAGGAACATATCAAAAAGATACTAAATAAACACATACAAGTGTCTTGCAAGAGTTCGAAATATCATTATTGCAATGCCAGGAAAAATTATAAAAAATGCATGACTGCTGAAGCACTCAAAAGAAACCTAGATTCATGGTTGAAGTTAATCCATGATGAAACACAGACTGACAAGAAGAGTGAAGGTAGGGAGGAACAATAAAATTAAACAAACAAGTATTGTGGCGAGTGTCTTGCACTAGCCCAGCTATTGCAGTAAAATGTTGTTGTAGGCATTAATAGTTAGGTATTCCCCCCTCAACTTTTTACAGGTAAATCCTCAAAGTCAGTCTTACTTTGCTCAATTATAAGTTATTTCAGCACACTGAGGTCAACTCTTTCATTCATAATGTGCTAACTACTACAACTCACTCTTCAGGCATTTTATTTCTAGTACTTTCACCCTACACTGATGATACTACCATAACTTAAAAAATACCCATTTTTACCCTATCAGAAAATTATTTCTCCTTCCACACACACTTCAATACACCCTAGACCTCATCCCCGACTCCTATCCTGTGATTCACTCTCCCATGATTCCATGGTGAATTTATCAATTTCTGTCACAGTCTCTAAATCATATTAGCTCTTCTTTGTTGACTGATTAGCATTAGTTCAAGAGAAAATACAGTACACTAGTCATCAATGCCAAACTAACCATTCTGTGCACAGCACACCTCTAATTCATCAGTTGAAACAGTCTTTGAATAAAAAGGATCACAAATGAATAGTTTGTCAATGTAGTCATTATTTCCAAGCAGCTGAGCTCTTTATCAAATATCTTGTTATCCCACTCATCAGCAAGAACAGAGCACTGACATAAATTTTGAGTCTTGTTTAAAGTACTCCTAAAAAACAAAATATCTCAGGTCATCTATGGTTGGAGTTCTCTTGCTATCAGGATATCAGAATAAACTAGAAATATCAAGCACTAATAACAGAATGAATTAGAAATATCAATCACTAATCATCAATGTCAACAGTAGTTTTTCATCCAAGCCTACATTAACCTTTCACCTGCTTCTTCCCACTTCAAATTTCCAGACATCGTAAATGACTTATATATCTCCATTTTATAGATCTGATTCCTGAATTAACTTTCAGAGTTAAAGAATTTCTAATTGCACATTCTCAATACTTGGCTGAGAAGTTAGAGACAGTACAATAATCATGCAAAGAGGTTGAAAAGTCATCCCTAAAATAATCTGCAGAATGAAATAAAGCAGCTGAAAATGAGCTACAAGCAACAAAATTAGCATTCATATTTCATAGGCCAAGGAGGTAGTCAAGAATCTTTACAATTCTAGTATGCTTAAAATCAATTTGTATGCTAAACCTAATATATCATCTACCCTTCAGTATGCCTGGTTTAGAAAAACACTGTGAGTTTGTTTCACACAACTCAAGTGCTCATGACTGTAATGGCTAATGGTTAGTTGGAAACAGCTTGCTTTCTGTTATTGTTATGAAATCACTTTCAATCAAAATCTAGAAAGAAGGATCCAGAATGAGTCTTTAATAAACATTATTGACTGATTGGTTGCACTAAAGTAGGTGGTAATCCTTGACCAATTTTTAAAGAACAATCCTGTCAGTTGGTATGAGTGAGTGTTCTGAAATAAACGGTGATGTTTATCAAGATCAAGGGATGTTACCATTTCTATTCAATGATTTTCTGAATGGAGCATTACATAAGACAACACCATGCTGGAGTGACTGTGAAGAAAGGAAAAGGAAGTTGTCAGATGCCCTATGATGATGATGCTCTACTGTTGATTAAATCAAAGAAAGAGCTGGATAGAATGCTGGGCCACCTTGTGGAGGATGAAAGTGAATGTGAATGAAGTAAAACCTAGTTTTAGAAAAGTATGAAAGATCACAAAGTAATATCAGCTTGCATGGTGAGGAACTGAAGCTCTAGTTAAGTTCATAAATTTGGGAGTAAATTACATTAAGTATGATAGCAGGTGAGCTGAAGTTGAAAGTCATGCAACAGTAAAAAATAAATTTAAGTGCACTGAAAACTCCAGTGTACAATGCAAAAAGAACCCACAAAAAATAGTAATTGTTCCAATGCTGATTTTTGGATGTGAAACCCAATTTTACATAGCTCAAGACAAGGGGGAGGAAGCAAAAGAAATGGGTAACTTGCAAAATCCTGTTGGAATCAGGAGGATAAATAAAATGATGAATGATGATGTGAGGATATGTAGGATGATGAAGTCATAAGAAAGGCACATGGATGAAAGTCTTCTGGGATGGTACGGCTATATGAAACATGGCAAGTAACTGCCTTATCGAGAATAAATACAATCAACTGGCTTTTGAGAATACATATATAATAGTTAAGTTAAAGGAACAAGGAAAAGAGGCGAACCACAGAAGAGATGAAGAGATGCAGAGAGAAGTGATTATATCTTAAAATATTCTTTTTCAGATGATGGTGCTAAAGGCATAATTAGTAACATATGCAATCAATTCCC
>JAUTXX010003355.1:6370-19365 GCA_032273605.1 Panulirus laevicauda
TAAAGTTTAGGAGATGAAGCATGTAAAAAGATATCAGAACCTTTGAAAACTTTGCTTAAACCACCCCACCAGCCAAACTTTATATTATTTTTCATCATTCTGGTTGAAATATACCAGACACTTGCATGATTAACATCTCACCAGTTGCTTACAATTATCAACTAACTTAACAGACTGAGAGGCCATTTTCGCTGCCATTCAGCCTCAGCAGGTGACCGCATTAATGTTATGATATTTGTGCTATAGATGTGAGGGAGTTATTTGAGGTTTTCCTAAGTCCTGATATTTTTTCATAATCATCTAACCAATTTTTTGTTTGATTAAACTCAGATATTTTTTTGTTAGAACAGCCACCTTTATTGCCTGATTCAATTTAGTAGTATTGATGTGTAAAATGTAAAGCTTTGAATTATGCTTTGCAATTCTTTTCTTGAAACATGCATAGTAGAACAAAATTACGTGTTTTGGTACTCAGCTAAATTGATATATTAACCTATGTCACCTTATTAGCAATTAATTAAATATCTTATTAGTCCCACCACTTTATGGTATTGAATGATAGCGGAATTAGCATATTCCTTATTATCTGCAAAAGTGAATTAGACTTGCATTGCATGATTTGGAGCATTTTTATTGTCCCATGGTACTAAGTGATAGTAGGGAGGGCTTAAAAGATCCAGGATAAATGTGGGGCTGAGTAATGTGAATGTAAGTGAAATACATGTAGAAATTTGCTGAACCTTTGGAAACTTCACCTGACTTTATGCAAGTAGCTAAGATTCATCTTGATTTTCATTGTTATTATGGGAATATAGCTGACAAATGCATGCTTGAGTCTTGCCAGCTGGCAAAAATCCCTGAGGAACACACTACTTGCAGAATAAGCTGTTGGCTCGTAACAAGCAACCATTACATGTGGTTCCTAGCCAAAGGCCACACTTGTTTTTTTGTAATTCTGCTATTAATTCTATCTGTTACTGGAACATGGGTGAGGTTTTTATAGGATTTGTTTATTTTTACAATTGTTTCACTGACTTTTATGTTAGTTAAACCCAAAATATCCCTAATCTTCATAGTCTTCCTATGAGTCACTTTGAATTTTTTTAAGGTAAAGAATTACTCCAAATCATATTGCACAAATGTAAATCACTTCTTTAAAGTGTAAGCTATGTATTGATATCAGTTTTGTCCAATTTGATGAAGAAATAGTATTATAGCCACTTGAGCAACCATGTAAAGAAAAGCTGTTGAAAATTTTATCGATGAATAAACTAGTAGGGGAAAAAATGAAAAATTATGAATTTTCATTTCAAGGCTTGATGAAGTTCAGCACTGTGTAATAATTCTTCTATCACAATCTTTTTAAGTCATTCTTTACATTTTCCTATTTTTCCTGTGCATATGTAGCTTTACTTTTGTATGTTTATAGTCAATATATGACTTGATTGATTATTTTTTTAAGCATATATTATGCAGTGTCACATCCAGTATGTCACTTCAGCTTACCACAGAAAATGGCGATGATTAACTTAAAAGTAAATGAAACACCTCCTCGTATCATCAGAACCTCAGAAAATTTCTCATGACTTTCTACTGTCTTTGAAGAGTATCTTATTATTATGGTTTCATGTTTTGATGAAATTACTTTGAGGTTTGGTCACAGTGTGAGTTCATTTGTAGTACACAGCTTTATTTTATTTAAAATAATGAGTTGATTAATTGAAAGTAGATGAAACCTTTCTGGAAATTGTCAGAACCTATGAGAACCTCACCCAACTTTACAAGCAGCTCGCAATTATTTATGAAAAATATAATTGTTACGGCCTTGTGTTTCTGTCTAGTTGTTAGGAGGTTTGGTCTACGAGTTTAAGTGCATTGAAACATAAACAAACCAGGTGAGCTTATTCATGCTATAAGGTGGGAAACAATAGACGACAGTGCAGTTGGTGTATCTCAGCAATCCAGAACACTGTAAATTAAGATGATTCTTGACTGATAGGGAAAGATTGGTGAGATTTTCATAGACTTTGGGGATTTCTATAATTTCACATACTTAAATATTAATTAGCCCAAATTTCCTGAGCATCATATCCCTCCCCACAATCAACTTATTAACAAATTTTATTGATAAAATGTCCAAATTATCCCCTTACAGATTTCTCATTTCTGGCTCCTGTCAATTGACATATGCAGTTATTGATAATGATTATGTTATTACAAATATAGTGATGACAACCCGATTAGGCTAGGCTTTCGTGGGCTTGCCTTTCTTGGTAATTTTGTAATGTAATGGCTCTGTGGAATTAACTACTTGAAGTGTAAGAAAAGCATATCCCAGTACCAAGAAGCTGTTTGGAAGGATGTTTATTGAAAGAAAGGTAAGTGAAACACCTTTCGTAATCATCCCCTAACTTTACCCAACAGCTAAGATTTACCCTAATTTTCAGTGGTATGTGCAGATTTACCTGACACACAACTTCTTCCTGGAAGAAAATTAATGATCTTAGATAACACCACAAAAGCTTCACACAATGAAAAGAATCCCTCGGTATCCTCGTATGTAATAATTTATCTGCTTCATCCTAAACTGTGCCTCACATTTCTAATCAACTCCTCTTCAAAAACAAATATATCAAAACTTAGAATGAAACAAAAGAGCATTTAGAATAATCACTGGTTGCATAGCGACTACAAGGATTCAATATCTGCACAATGAAGCAAATACATTTCAAATACAGTCCCACCTCAGTATGGTTAGCACCTAATTCCTTACAGCATCTCACTGACTTATCCCACTCAAAGCAACCACCCACAATCCCCTAAGCTGAAGTAAAATGCTCACTCCTGCCTGTACTCACAGACACCCCTCCCCCTAAGAAAAATATCACGGACGACTTATTCACATATTAATGACATGACGAGCTTAAACACCTACTTACCCCCCTATTTAACTGATACTTAGATTCATCTCTGCCAGACATACATACATGTAAAACTCCACTTCTCAGATACATACAAGTTCTCCTATCCATTCTGCATTCTGGTTACCACCCATCTCTCCACCACTATAAACATTAATTTAGCATATCACAGAGACATCTTTAATGGTACTATACTCCAAATGTACTTTCTCAAAAATAGGTTCTGTTAGACTGCGTTGCTATTTCTTTACACTTTTTGTAAATTTATCACAGAATTCTGTGATATACAGTGTTCTCATCTCTAGTTAATCTTCATTTTGAGAAAGCTCTGAATATTTGGAAAATGCCGTTATTTTTTAAGACAAAGATTTACTTTATAGCATTATATTTAGATGCACGGTTAATGCATATCCTGTTACCCATTAGGTTTGTGATTATTGGGTATCATATAAAACAGCTTTCAGTAAACAAAGGGAGACATTATGGGCAGGGATTTAGTTGATATTCGTGATTTGTAGATGGCACTAAGAGTAGGCCGCTTTCAAAAGAGGAGTGTATATTAGGTCATATATGACAGCATTCTCACTATTAGCTGCACGGCTTGTTCTCTCAGGAGTAGCAACTTTTCATGGGTAAAGAGTTGTGTTTAAGGTATCATGCTGATCACAGAAAATTATGATGAGAAACTAGCATCCACAGTTGTATGGCAATCTGTTGGTTAGCTGATAAATGTCAGCTATCTTCGTACTGTATCTGATAATGAAGGGACAAGTACATTGTTTTTATCAGCTTAGTTGCCAACCACCAAAGTTCTTAAGCTGTATTGACTCATAACTCTTTGCTTAGTTCATATTTACATGCTGTTGTAAATATGTATTTTGTCTTGAAAGCTATCGAAGATTCAGCTTGGAAAGCCAAATGTTATAGTTGCAGATTAACCAAAATGCTTATTAGGAAGTTAAAAGGCCATGTTCTTATATTCATCTAGAGAGCGTTGCCAAAAAAAAAAAATGATTTTTATAAGTGTGATAAAAAGATATGCTGTCATGAAAACTACATATTCAGTGAGAGAGCATTGGCTGTGTATGTTTTGCAGATTACTGTTGTTATATTGTGAGTAGATATTCATTTTTTGTTATAGTAATATTGTTACCTGCATTTCCTGACAAACTAATCAGCATTTGATGTTTCAAGGTATATATGTTACAGATTAATTTGGTTCTTGCAGTGCCAGAGTTAAGATTGTGTTAATCAAGATCACTGCATTGGTCATTTTTTCTTAAAATGATATAGTTTTCTTTCTGGTAAGAGATAAAACCAAACAGAAACATGATAGGCAGAGTTTTGAATTATTTCAAACAAAGAACAGTGCACTGTCATCCAGATTTCAAATATCTGCTTAAACCAGTTTCCAGTTTTAAGGAGGGAGGGGGACCAGGGCAACCGATATAATTAATTGGTAATATTTCAAGGGGTTCCTCCATTGAAATACGTGTATTCTAGATTGTGATGTAGCTTGTTGGCTGGCCATCATAAGCTGTGAGTAGCATGGTTAGTGAGTATTTTTTCGTACCTGATTGCCACATCCCGCATAAGGAAATTGGTGCCAGGAACAAATGAACGAAGGCAGCTTTAACTTGCATCCATCTCTAGCTGTCATGCGCAATGCACGAAAACCATAATCCATAACCAGGCCTCACTGACCATTCCATGGTTTTCCCCGACCACTTCACATGCCCTGGTTCAGTCAACCTAACCTAACCTAACCTAACTTGTTCTTTAACCCTGCTGAACCTAATAACCTTGCTCTTTTTCACATTTACTCTCAATTTTCTCCTTTCACACCTTTTCCAAACTCAGTCACCATCTTCTGCAGTTTCTGACTCGAATCAGCCACCAGTGCTGTATCATCGGCGAACAACAGTTGACTCACTTCGCAGGCCCTCTCATCCCCAACAGACTGCATACTCGCCCCTCTCTCCAGAACTCAAGCATTTACCTCCCTAACCACCCCATCCATAAAAAGAATTAAACAACCACGGGGACACCACACACTCCTGCCACAGATCGACTTTCACTGGGAACAAATCACTCTCGTCTCTTCCTCCTTATACACAAACTTCTCTGTTTCTAGCAGCTTACTCCCCACACCATATATTCTTAAGACCTTCCACAGAGTATTCCTCTCAACCCTATCATATGCCTTCTCCAGAGCCATAAATGATGCATGCAAATCCATCTGTTTTTCAAAGTATTTCTTGCTTACATTCTTCAAAGTAAACACCTGATCCGCACATCCTCTACCGCTTCTAAAACCACACTGCTCCTCCCCAGTCTGATGCTCAGTACATGCCTTCACCCTCTCAATCAGTACCCTCCCATACAATTTTCCAGGAATGTTCAACAAACATATGGCTTTGTAGTTTGAATACTCACCTTTATCCCCTTTGCCTTTGTACAGTGGCACTATACATGCTTTTTACCAATCCTCAGGCACTTCACCACAATCCATACATACATTGAATGTCTCTACCAACCAATCAACGACACAGTTACCCCCTTTCTAAATAGATTCAACTACAATACCATTCAGTCCCTCCCCTTTGCCAGATTTTATCTTCCATGAGGCTTTCACCATTTTTCTCTTCACCCACCCACTCTCCCTAACTCTCTCACTTTGCACTTGACCCCATCCAAAAACAACCTACATCTGCCACTCTATCATCAAACTCATTCAACAATCCTTCAAAATACTCACTCTATCACTACCTGTTATCACTTCCCCCTTTGTTCCCTTCTAATGATCCCATTTGTACTCTCTGTCTTTTGCACATTATTTACCTTTTTCCAAAAATCTTTATATTCTCCCTAAAGTTTAATGATACCCTCTCATTTGTCCTTTTATTTAACCCATGCACCTTCCTCTTGACCTGCCGCTTTCTCTTATACATCTCCCAGTCATTCGCACTCTTTTCTTTTAAGTGTCATTCAAATGCCTCTTTTTTTTCTTTCACTAACACTTTTTTCTTCATCCCACCACTCACTACCTTTTCTAATTTGCCCGCCTCCCACCTTTCTCATGCCACATGCATCTCTTGCACATGCCATCATTGCTTCCCTAAGTACGTGTCATTCATCACCTACTCCCGTCACTTCATTTGCTCTCTTTCCTTCTTTCTGGATCTGATATGATTTTAATGTTTGAAGTCTTTAGATTATCTTGTGACCTTTAAATGTTGCACACTTCTTAACTACAAACCTTTGCTTTTTGATCATCATATTATTCCTTGTCCCATGCAGGCAAATGCTCTTTTTTAATTTGAACTTCTTGAATTATACTTTCTGTATCCTGTTCTAGTTTACTCTTTTGTGTCCTTTCTCTCTATGCTACTTTAAAGGTTAGTCCACTGTCTTCTCAGAAGTCAGATGCTCTTCATCATAATCTGAGGATGTTTGGCTATTTCATAGAGAGGATTCTTTACAAAATTGTTTTATGATTTGAATTCTTAGTCATAGTTTTTCATGTCTGCATATAACTGGAAATGTAGTTATAATGTAGACATGGTCAGAAACATTTACACTGATGTTTTTAGTGAAGTGTGCAAATACCTGACAGCTTCAGTGAACGTTTTATTTTGAACTTGAAAATGGAACCTGTTGCCAGGACATTAGTTTGTTTATTTATAACTTGTGAAATTAATGCCAGAGTTTGTAGGAATCCCCTCAAGCATTGAACACTTGGAGAACGTGAACATTATACCCAGCAAAATAGAGGGTAACATCAAATTTCTATTCATCAGAGACTGACAGTATAAAAGAGTGTATGATGTCTTTGCAGGTACATCCAACACACCATCCGAGAAAATGAAATTGTAATGCGCATCCACCCAGGTGAATCTGGAATGCAAATGCCAGATGAACCAAGTCATGCCACTCTCACCATTCAGGCCACTGATCCTACAACGAAGACTACCACAACTCGCAGGTTCAATTGCACATACCAGGGTTGCGAACGAACCTATAGTACTCCTGGTAACCTGCGCACACACTTAAAGACACACAGAGGTAAGTCCTTAGAATGTAACTCAAAGGATATGATGAAACATTTTCCATGCTTTTAAATGATAAAGGGAGGCAGGTGTTGATCGAAAATTTGAAAATATGGGGACACTTTTATAGGGGGGTTTGAAGACTGTATCAGCCCTTTATGGGATTGGGGGATCTTCATGAGGGCCAAAAGAACAGATACTCTTGGATTTTATAATTTTAGAATCCCAAGGACAGCAGTTCTTAGGAGCATCATATCAGAATGCTCATAAAAGTGCATGAAAATATAGATACATAATGGTGAAATGTCAGTGACGTTACATTTTAGGGACATCATCAAAGTAAAGCATACTGCTACGTGATTCACCAGATGCGGATCAGGAAATTACTGTAAGTTACTGTATATGCAAGTCAAATCACATAAATACTGGAAACTTTCAGTGGCTTCACATATACTGTATTGAATAATACATTTATTTGCCATGAACTCGTAGGTATTTCAGAGTCATTTAGCACAAATTAAAGTAATTTGGAAGGGCTTCTTGCTGGAAATGTTTTTGAATACTTCTTTAGCGAAAGAGATATTTATGCTAATCGACAAGAGAAAGTCCAATCCATTTAGCCCCCTATCATAGTCACTCATTTAGAATTTCGCGGTCCACAGAGACTACTGAATGAACATTCAGCCTTATAACTTATGATGCACAGCATGGGATAGATTTTTAGAATTTTTTTTTTAACAACATCATAAGGCAAAGAGAGCCATACTTGGACAGCTTGCTGAGGACATATAAAACAATTAGTCTAAAACAAGATAACAGAATTTTATTCTCATATAAGTTCCCTATGGTTAGAAAGTTTAATCCAGGGAATTTGGCTTCTCTATTCATTGCTAGCCTGAAGATGTAGATTAGGGACTCTTAGTTCTACAAAAGTAATTCTCACAAAAGATTCATGGGAACATACACTAAATTCACTCATTGTAAATGAAGACTTCGTGAGATGCATGTTTTTGAGATAAGTTCCTCTCTTTCCCACCACGTTTATGAATTCCCCATGCTTAGCCATCAAATTAGATTTGGCAAGGGAGAACAGATGACTGGTTTTGCTTTAGTCACATCAAAGGTGATTAAAAAACCAGGACTATGATTTTTCCTGTGGACAATCTGGAGCAATGGCATAAAACCAATGCTTTAATCTTACTAAGTCATACCTAGCTTGCACTACCATCTGTAATAACATTCCGTGCAATAACTAGTCTTGGACAACAAAGATTTTTGTTGGAAGGTTACTCATCCTCCCAAAGGAAAGTGTGCTGGGCTGTGGATGATGGTAAATGGAAAATGTAGTTTCAAGACATGTTTTTCCTGGCTCAAGGTTAATTTTCTAAACTAAATCCTTCAGCTGTTCTCTTCTTTCACATAGTTTTTGAAAATAAGTGATATGAGAGGAAGACTTATTTACGAAGAAAATTGTATGAAGTTATCAAAAGAACAAATATCTTCATGTAAATTGTTTCCAGAAGAGGACTGTCAAGGAAACTTTACTCTTTTGAGTACTACACATATGTGGGATGAGATGAATTGTCTGTGCAATCATTCTTTAGTAAAAATCCCAGTGGAACTCAAGCCATATTTGATCATCTTGCAAGACCCATGCATTAAAATGCTATTTGCAGCGGAGTACTTTGTAGTTATGCGCCCAACCAGGAATTCCAAGTTAACAGATCCTGATATTTTTCTGAACAGTTTTGAAAATTGTACAATTTATGGAGTTGTCAAGCATTTTTATACATAAGTTTAGCCTTAACTGGAGCTTACCACCCTATTTAATGATGATTAAGAAACTATCTAGCTGTGTGGCAACTTAGCATAGAGCTATTGACAGTATAACATTATAGCTGATTGCACAAGGTGGTTGTGGCTCAGCTTGTGATTACAGAATTGTTTTTGAGCAAATTATTCATGACCACTGTCTATATGCATTTTAGTTGCATTAATTTTGCATGCATTAAACATGATTGTGGCATGAGTGTGTCTTACTGCTACTCATAGCATACAGAGGACATTATGTTTAGTCATTTGCTCTTCTTCATTTAGGTTAATCCAGTACTTGCTAGAGAATGAAAGTTGAAAACAGAATCAGTGAAATTCCTTCTTTTGTAACATAAGATATACACCCCTGGGGTCACAGAAATTATTTACATTAATATGTCCAGATATAGATGCCATTAATGATGTTAATATATTCAAATATAGATGGCGTCATACCTTTCATGGTTTCATTTCATAGGGAAATTCGTAATTATATGTTAGATCATTATTAGATTTCTTGAAATGTTCCCCAATATACAATTTTTGGTACAAGTGAAGGTAACACAATGGAGTCTTCCACAATGCACACTGTCTGTTGTCTTTATATCCTTTGAGCACATTTATAGACTTAACCGGGTCTAAGTCCCTTATATAGACAAAGACCTTTCAGTGTCTAACTTATGTCTTTTCTATTTTGATGCACATTTAACCTTCCTTCCCATATCATCTCATTTGTGTTTTAAGGTTATAGTGTTCCTCCATTGTGAAAACACTTCCTCACATATTTATGTCATCTTTAACTACTCTCCATCTGAATTCCCCAGTCTGTGTAGCTGTTCTTTAACTGATATTTTGCCCTAGATAAATTCATAGAACAGTTTTTAAAGTTTATTTGCCTTGTTAAGAATGTATTTTTCAGGTTCTCAGCTCCTCTTTCATCCTGCTGTACTCATGCCTCACTCTTTTATATGTTTCATATGCTGGCTGGCTACTGTACAATTTTCTCTATAATACATCCCTCTTTTCTTCAGCTTTTTGATGATTTTATTTAACCAATCTTTTTCTGATATCTTCCCATTTCCATTTGTGTGTATATTTTTTCTTACCTTCTCATGGCTAAATGTTGTAGGTATGTAGGAAGGTACTTTTTTCTATCTCTTCTATTAGGACCCATTCATTATGGATTTCTCAGAACCTTCCTTAACTGTATTCTGGTTGTGTAATTCCACTGCGGTTTTTGTCTTATAGAAAGTATGTAACTCTATAGTCACCATAACTGGTTCTGCTTGTGTCTGCTTTTGCTTTGAGCTTTTTATGTCTTGCCTTACCATATAGTCAGATTTAAGCACCACATGATCACACAGTTGAGGTCTCTTACATTCTTTGCTCACAAGGTTTCCCCTGCGGTAAGAAATAAGTTATCAGTTTTCAAAATCATTTATTTTATTCAGATATTATGAAGGATTTTCTATTCCAGGAGAATACAGATTTCAGTGTCTAGCAGCTGGTTGTGGCAAGGCTTTTCTTACTTCATATTCACTCAAGGTACATCTGAGAGTCCATGCACAGCAGAAGCCATACACTTGTGAAAGTGATGGATGCCAAAAATCATTCACAACCTTGTACAGGTGAGTGGTTCAGGTATGATTATCATCAGAGTAGATATTGTGATTAAGTTTCAGATATCCAAAAACCTTCAACAAGGGAATTTTGTTTTTTTCCATTTGAACTCACACCCCAACTGACTTGTCTAAACTTCCTCCTTTCACACACACACGCTTCCAAACTCAGCCACCAACTTTTAAAAATTTTCATTCAAATCTGCTATCAGTGCTCTGTCATCAGCGGACAACAATTGACTCACTTCCCAAGCTCCATTATCCCCTACAGGCTGCATACTCACCCCTCTTTCTAAGACTTAGAACTTACACCCCTCACCACTCTTTATGTAAAGTAATTAAATATCCCTGGTGATATCATATATCCCAACCACAGATCAGCCTTCACTTGGAACCACCCACTCTCCTCTCTTCCTACTCATACATATGCCTTATGTCTTTGATAAAATCTTCTCTACTTTGAGCAGCTTTCTTCCCACACCATATATCCATAAGACCTTCCAAAAGGCATTTCTGTCAACCCTACCATATGTTTTCTCCTGATCCATAAATGCCTCATACAGATCCCTCTTTTTCTCTCAGTATTTCTCTCACATTTTTTATGCTTACAGATGATATGTATATTGTGTATTAAAACTTACTAGTGTTGTATGTATTGGATTTAGTTTTCAAGTAATGCTGAATTTATAAAAGTGTTCAAGATTTTAAAGAAGGTTGATATATGATGTATTAAGAATTCTCTAAATTTTTGGTATGTTGAATGTTTGGTCTATTGTTTTGGACTTAGGTTGTTTCACTGTATTTCAAATTTGTTGGTTTGAAATGATGGTGATTTTAATGTCAGAGGGTATTGAAAGAGTAATACCTAACATGTATTAGACCATATGAGGGACCATATAAAGTATAAGTGGAGACTGTAATATTTGATTATAATATATACTTTTAAAGTGATCTTATTTTGCATAGATTGAAAGCCCATCAGCGCCTTCACAATGGGGACACATTCAACTGTAATCAAGATGGTTGTGTTCGCATTTTCACAACACTCTCAGACTTGAGAAAGCATGTCCGCACCCATACAGGAGAGAAGCCATTTAAGTGCGTAGTTTTCTTATGTCCTTCATATACATGCTTATAAGAAAACCATTTTAGACTTATGTTAAAAACTTTTAAAATCACTGATAACATAGACTTTGAATTTTGATGATGAACAGTCTAGGAGAGCATAGATAAATTATAAACCTAAGAATAACCATTTTAAATTTTGTTACTTTATTTTTGCTTTGATGTATTCATAAAAAAGTATACTAGTAAGATTAGTTCTGGCTGTACAAGGCCTTCATGTTCCATCCAGGTGTGAAGAAGATGGTTGTGGCAAATCCTTTTCCGTGAGTCATCACCTTCAAACTCATAAAAGGATACACACTGGTAAGCTGATGGTGTAAAACTTGTTGTTCAGAGTGCATTGTAACTATACATTTGGTGTAACACTTAAACTGTAGTACCTGTTTATCAGTTTGGAAATGTCTGAAGCATTTGATATTAAACTTGAGATCCATCCGAATATATTTTTAGTTTTCTACTGCGGAGAGCACCTGAAAGACACAGACAGGTCTGTCCTGGCCAGTCACTAAAGCCTAGCTACTTTTAAATATCCTCAACTTAACTTAGCAAATGTCCACTGCAGGCCACCTAAGCTTGACCTAGGTTTAAAGATGAAACAGTCATTCCTTTCAACAAGCTAGCTAGAGGTGAGGTAGAGAAGTTAAGGGCTTGTGCTAATTGCAATGAAGGTGGCTTTTTGGAAAGGATGATATTCAGTGCTTGTATGATGAACATTCATTTGCCCATATTGTTCATGTTAGTAAAGAATGATAAGTTAAGTTGGACTAAGTTGAATCACATTAAAGTGTGATTAACGGCTTGGCATTAGTATAAATGATTTGAACAGGAAGATTGGTAAACTTCATCCTTTGCAATTTTTGCTTATGTTTTTGCTTATTGTAACTCATGTTATAATGAACTGGATGAACATTTTCTTAATTTTTAACTTAGAAATTGAAATAGTCATTGGTGTGTTGAAATGTATGGACTGACTTAGACATGTTTTCAACTATAACTGTGATTATGAGAACAGTGGGTAAACAAGTGGTGACTATGCAAAAGCCAGCTGCGAGCGGAAGACTGTTGCCATCCTCAGGTGAGGAGTACAGGAGTGAATATTATGCCTTATGGCATATGTTATATACATGGGTTGCAAAGGCAAAGTTTTTACAAGACAGCTTCAGCGTGAATAAAAAGTTTTTATACTACGCATGGGTCAAAAAATGCAGGTTCTGTTAAATGAACCATGATTATAACATAAGCAGTAATAACAGTAATGTTGTTACCAAAATATAAGCAATATCTATTTATCTGTCTATATCTCTGATGCCAGCCCTCTCTGGGAACTCCCAGTGTGTCGGGTGGGGTTTACAGCAATAGCGTCTCCACATATCCCTTGTCTTACAAGCCTCCCTTGCATACACCTAACCACACATTTTTCCACATTTCTCTGCCTCCAATAATTAGTCTTTCACTCTGTTTCCCCATGT
>JAUTXX010003356.1:0-10149 GCA_032273605.1 Panulirus laevicauda
GTTAAAGAAAGCATGTGAACTGTGTACTGTATTACTGTATATTGTACATTGTATTAAAAAATGGCCCATAGGTTACATTCAATTAACGGACTTTTGGCATTAATGGACACCCCCTCCCTTCTGTTAGTCTGTTAAATCAAGGGTTTACTGTATTTGGTATTTTATGTATCTCTGTTAGTTAAGAATTTCGAACTGATGAACTTGGTGTTGGGTGCAAGAGGCTTTTAGACAACACTTTAAACTTTTTGGGATATGATTCACACCTTGCTTTTTAGTGGAAAGATGTTCCCTGTGTGTCTTTAACTTTGAAATGCTTTGATCAGAGCCACACTCATTTGAAGGTCATAGGTCAATATTTATTTCACCTCTTAAAAAGAAGTTACTTTCATTGTAAAGTATACATTTAATGTTGATACAGAATCTTTCTTGAGAAGTGATTTAACTCTGGTGAACATAGTAGGGGATGTTATAGGCAGTATATCAAAGATATGATTCGCACTTTACACTTTGGTAGAAAACTGCTTCCCGTTTCTTGCTCACTTCTTTTCAACTGTGTTTCTCTAAACGTAATGAGAATGTATATTTTCTATAGTCTTGTGTTTAGATGTGGATGTTTTGTCTCTTGCAGGTGTTGTAGTAACATATCCCCTCCCCAGATGAACTCCTGGTTATATTACTGGCTTGAGTGCATGTGCTGAGTGTTGTGTATTTTTTAATCCCCAGGATCTGAGTCATCTCAAAGAAGGCGTCCCATCCGACATCCTCTCGTACTGTGATCATGAAGATATGGTATGTCTGCAGCAACTGAAGAAAATGTCTGTTCTCTTGCCGATCCCTTTCGCATCCTTTTAATACATTGCTCCCTTTCCCTGAGTCCTGGCCCATATCTCACTTCAGATAGAGCTTACCAGCTCTTGTTTTGCTGCTGTACAGAAATGTTACTTATAACTTACGTCGTTTTCAGTACCTTATGGAACAGCCATCTGATATCCTTTCACACTTAGCTCCTTGCATCTATAGATCTATTTCCTTCTTAAAATCCATTTCCTTAGACCATCCTTGGAATTCCTACCATAGTGGAATGGACTTGGATTCCTTCCAGCAATAACATGGCAGTACTGATGTAGTGATGTAGTAGTACATCGGATTTGCTCTTATGTCGTATTTCATAAGTGCCTTTTGGGAAATGCCGTGAAATCCTGAAGGATCTGTCAGTCTTAACAATAGTGTAATGGTCATATGCAAGTTGGCATTGTAGATGAAAACATTCATCAAGAGAAGCTATTCTTCGTTAAAATGATATGTAGGCAGTAATTATGGTCCTGAGGTTAAAGAAGATGAAGGGTTGGTTGTGATGCCATGAGGTAAGTAGTGAGTCTTTAACTTTGTCTTATATTCTACTTTGAATTTTTGAATTACACTATATTTGTAATATAACTTTAAGCTTAATGACATGAATATGCTCGAATATTGTAGAATGCCAGAAGATTGGAATTAGCACATCATAAATCTAATTAGACTTTGGTAGCATTCCATTCACTCTTATTTTATCTGTTCCAGTTTATCTCACTACTTTGAATTTTAGATTAAACAAACTGGGCTTGTATTAAGCTCCAAATTAGGCTGAGATTGTCAACATGTGGAATGTATAGTGGTTGATAGGTTGGTAAGACTTCCGATAAGGCAGTAGAAGGTTGCAAAGGGAGAGTAATACCATGTGGATATACCCTCAGTATTAGAGTTGCTCAAGTTTGTGGGTATATTAGTAGAGGATTTCAGTCAAATAACTACAGCAGATGTTGTAGACTGTGGATAGGAAATCAGAGAGAAAATAGAGTCGTCTTACTGATTAAAGCAACTTTGTGTGTAAAAGAAATAAAGTCCTGATTGTCTTTATTTTTTTTGCAGACTGAATACATAAGGTTTTTAGATTTCACAGAGTTAATGTTTTATTGAACAGCTTGCATATTATTACATTATTCTTTTCTGATACACAACTTTGCAAACTTAGTTATTGCTTTATATCCTACCTGATAAGCTAATATTTTTTCAAAGAAACTAGCATTCTAAAAAGAGTCATTACAGACTTGATAGAATAAGTAGAATATATTAAATGTTAATGTGCATATTTCAAAAATTTATGCTAACCTTAAAACAGTGGCCAACATTAACTAGTTTGCTATCTTTTCCCACCTCTGTTTAGATATCCAGTGGAATTTTAATACTGTTCTAAGTCTGTAGAGGGTTCTTCCATCACCAGGAAGATGTGGGAAAATCAAATGTCCTCACTACCCTACAACCACCTCATGGAATATAGATAAATTGTAGAAAGACCTAAGGTACTGGGAAGAAATTATAATGATATAAATTGTTTGGTGAGGGAAGTTAAGAACATAGACTTGAGAAATTTAAAGAATTTAGTGACATGCATGATGCTATAGCATGGTTTTGTAAGGAGGTTGGAGGCCTGCAAAGGAGATGGCCCCACTGAGCTTACATTTGTGGAAAATATTATGTAACATCTGCTCCAAACTTTCTCTTTATGTAATCCTGGGGTAGTGATGGACTTTTCTTTAACCCTTTCAGGCATAACTGACAAAAAAAATTGCTGTGTCCCTGTCGCTTGATTAATATTAGTAAAATTTGAAAGGAAATATAATATGAACCATCTAAACAGCTTTAAACTATTTAAATCGAATTTGTATCATAGAAATTCAAACTTTGGCTCATTGCTCAAGCATTGAAATCTGGATATGGCACCACCACCAAGTATTCAGTCACCTATTATGTTATTGTCCATTTTAATTTTTCATGATTTGCTTGGAAAATTAGTCTTTATCTATTGATATATTAGAATCTTTCCTCATGGTGTCCTAATATGTCCAGATATAATGGTTGGTTGCTATTAACATCTGAACAGCACAAAATCTCAACCACTTACACTAGGTAGTTGTAGAGAGGGAACTGCGAGGGAGTGGGTGGCATGATTGCCATGATTCATCTTGGTTAGCTGAACGTGGTGTTTCAAGTGCATTGTCATGTGAGTTACTCATTTTAACTTGGTGTTTGTAGTTTGTAAGATGATAATTTTTTTCATATTTGATTGCTGCTTCCCATGTTAGCAAGGTAGCACCAGGAACATATGAAGAAAGACCATATCTGCCCACATCCATTCTCTCACAGCCAGGTTCCATGAATTATTCTTTGGTTTCCCCAAACATTTCACATGTCCTGGTTCAGTTCATTAACAGCACATCGACCCCATTATACAACATTGCCCGATTCACGTGGTGCCTGGGATAGGGGAGATAGAATTCCATATCCATATTCCCTGTGTGTCATAGGAGATGACTAAAGAGTGCGGGAGTGGGGGGATGGAAAGACCCCTTCATGTTTTTCAGTTTCTAAAAGACAACAAACGTAATTGTTTGTTAAGTGATAATTTGTGAACTGTTGTTAGGGAAAACATAGCCAGGAGGTAAGTACTGAATTCATGGTAGACATGGTGGTGAGACCTTAGCCCTGTATGATAGGTTATTCTCTGCAGACATGTGGTGGTGATAACAGAGCCAAGTTATAAACTATGCATGTAAATTAGTGTTGTTTAGAACATTACCATTTACAAAATTGTTTTATAAACTGATGTTGGTGAGAAAATCTTATAAGATATTGATTGTTAGCTGGTTTTGATACATAAGCATATAGGAAGGTAATCATTTTAGACTATTATGGGTAAGTACATGAGTTATTCATTGCAGAATGGTGCTGTATTGGTGAAATTTTCAACAATATTGTATTGTATTGATGAAAACATTCATCATTATGATACTGTGTTGGTGAAAGCTTCAGCATTTAGTAAGTTGTGGATTAATAGTGGTGAAAACATCTTTATGGAGTAATTTACTCAATGTAGTTTAGTAGTGGTAAGATTATATGCATGATTATAAATTGATACAGATGAAAACTTCAGAATGTCATAAGTTATCCATTATAGACTGTTTTTGGTTAAAAGATCTTAAAGTGAGTCATTCATTGTAGACTTTTAGATGAGAACATCATACAGTAAGTTATTTATTGTAGACCGTTGTCGATGAGAACATCACTCAGTAAGTTATTCATTGTAGACTTGTGTTGATGAGAATATAATGTTTTTAGAATTATTCATTGTAGATTGTGTTATTGAGAACATCATGTATTAAACTATTCATTGCAGTTTGTATTTGGTAAGAACATTATATTGTATGTTGTGGACTTTTTGGTTATAATTGTTTTTAATGATTGCTTTTCACACTTTAGCAAGGTAGTATTTGAATATGATTATTTTTAATATTTGATTGATTCTCACACTTTAGCAAGGTAGTATCAGGAACAAATGAACAATGGCCTCATATGCATGTATCCCTCCGTTACCTGTCATGTATGTTGTACCAAAACCAAAGCCTAACCTTCCACAGCCAAATGCCACAGACTACCATGTGGTTTACCTTGACCACTTCATATGCCCTTGACCCAGTCCATTGATATCATGCTGTCCCCATATACTACAATGATCTAATTCATATCACATGTATGCTTCTCCTTAAAGTTCAGGCCCCGACACCCCAAAGCCTACCTCACTCCATCTTTTATCTTCTTCGTCTCCTCCTCTGTGTTGCTTCCTCAATTTCCTCTTAAGTCTTTCTTTGCCTGTCTTTTCCATCCATCCAAACCATTTCAGCTCATCCTGGTCAGCCCCCTTAGTCAGACTACACTTACTGCTGCTTCTTCCTCGTAGGCTGACAATCATTATGTGATCAGCCCATCTCACACTACATGTCATCCTTAGGCATTTCATATCCAGCACATCCACCCCACTCCCTTAGCATTCAAAGCCCATGACTCACATCCATATAACACTCTCAGGTTTACTACACTTTCAAACTAATCCATCTCAGTCCAGACAGGCATTGATATCTCCTTTCACTTTTTCCTTAATGCTCTTAAAACCACAACCCCCTTTTCCACTCCATGACGCATTTGAGCCCGTGGTTTTGTCCACTGTCACATCCACTCGTAGATACTGAAAGTATACCATTTTCTCCTGGGCAGAGGTACACTCAGACTATCCTATCTAACCTCCCTGCACTGCACCTCATTACCATACTTTTTTCTGTATATGTAGTGACCAATTTAGTGACCAGCATGGCAAGATCTGACTTGTACAAAGGTTGTACAAAGGTTGTACAAAGAGGAAAAACAAAAGATGGCAGAGTATTCCACAACTTAGCTATTTAAGGGAAGAAGGGGGCATCATGACAGCCAATTCTCAGTTGTATCATCAATGCACAGAAACTGGGAAAGTACACTTCCGAAATCTGTCACCAGTTTCAGGAGGTTGTCTCTTGAACCTGCCACCAAAGTTGTCATTTGCAAACAGCAGCTGATTCACTTCCCATAACCCCAACGTCCAGCATACTGTAATCCTGCCTCTTACTGAAACCTCAACCTCCAGCACACCATAAACCTGTCCCTTGGTCTAAAACCTTTGCTTTTACTTTCCTCACCCTCCTCTCGAAAACATATGAGACACCCATGATGACATCACTCATCCTTGACACAGGCCCACCTTCATCAAGAATGACTCATACACATCCCTTCCTCCTTTCCTGTGTGCCTTGCTTTTTTGGTAAGTACTCTTCACTGCATTTAGGAGTTTTCCATTTATGTCATACATCTGTGGCACATACCACAAGGTCTCTTTGTCTGCTGCTCCATCAAATATTTTTTCCAGATCCTTACTTAACAAGCTTATACCTTCAGTTTGAGTGTTCACTTTTTTCTTGCATGCCTTTATGCAAGGGTACTATAAATGTGTTCTTCCTGTCCTCATTCACCTCACCGTGGACCAGACAAGTGTCAGACAGCCAGACTAACCAGTCATCAGCACTCTCACCCACTTTCTCGAGAAAGTCACCTGCTATCCCAGCCATTCCCGATGTTTTGTTGCACTTCATCATATGCAAGGCTTTCACTGCAGGTGCTCCTGTCTCTTCTTCCTCATAACATTTGCTATGACTTTCTCCACATTACGCTCCACATTACGCTTCCTCACAATTGCACCAAATCTGCCATCCTATTATATAACACATTCATCACACATTCAGATACTCACTCCAATTATTTTCTAACTCTTATTTGACACTTACCACTTCCCCATCCATTATCCCCTCTTTTCTTCCTCATATGTTCTTGTATTCTCTTCATGCTGTTTACTTCTTTTCTTACTATATTTTTTCTTTTCAAAGTTCAATAATACTCTCTTCTGATATTTTTCATGTGCTCTCTTTCAGTGAATATTCTCATGGACTCCTTATTGCTCACACTTCCTCCCTACAGTTACCACCCATACACATCTTTTCTCTCTTTCACCAGCAATTTAACATCCTCATTCTGCCAACCTCTGTCATATATGAACATTCTACCTTTTCTATGCCACACACTTCACTTGATGAAACATTTAAGCACATCTTCCATAATACCTTACATTTTTGTTCCACTCTCCTTGTTTCACTTACCTTATGTCATTTCCCCAAATCTCTTTTCTTATAACACAGAAGCCTCTTTTATGCATGAACATTTCATCTTCTCCATGCCACACACTTCACTTAATGAAACATTTAAGCACATCTCTATAATACCTTCCACTTTTGTTCGACTCCCTATGTTTCACTTACTTTTACCTTATGTTGTTTCCCCAAACCTCTTTTCTTATTGTAACACAGAAGCCTCTTTTCAGAGCACACTCCCATATATCTTATTCTTATACTCTTGCACCATTTCCTCTTTTCCTAACATTATCATCAAATATCAGGTTTTCTTTGACCAAGAAATTATCAGATATTTCACATTTCACTCCACTCTGGACATTCACATCCAAATCCAATAACCTTTTCTTTGCATGCCTTTTAGGCAGAACACAATCCAGGAATGCCTTTTGACCACCCAGTCTCACTTATCCATTTATACTTAAGTACAGTAGGCACCTCTTTTATCCATGTGTTCCATGTCACATAATTCAACAAGCTTTTCCCCATTTTTATGGACACTAGGGACACCATGCCTCTGTACCCATAATTGCCACATCACCCGCTTGTGTTCAGTTTCCCAAATACTAAGATTAGATTCTTTGCAGCAAAGTTGCCAAAACACTCACCGATCTACTGTCAAAAAATCACTCTCTTCTTTTGTAGTGTACCTCTGTTCTTTCCCACATTGGTCATGAAATCATAAGTGCTACCCCTTCTTTTGTTCTTGCCCTTTCAGTAATTTTGGATTTTCCTCCATGAACATTCTTGAGCCAGTCTACCCCCTCTCCTTTTATAAGTTTCACTTGGAGCCAGAACCTCCAGGCCCCTCTTATCAAATAGAGCACTTATTATTGCTTTTTTTTTCTTGTTTACCTCCATACACATTCAGACACCCTAGCTTTTTTCTTTCTGTCTTTGGTATGATAATGAAAGAGGAGAGGGTTCTGGGTCTTTTGCTTCTACCCATTTGTCACCTCAAGCACATTCTTGAGGTATATTAATACATATTTTTACTCTGGTTCCCAGGGTTCTATACTATAGATTACTGTTGTTGATGAGGACATGAGTGTTCATAATGTTGTTACACGTTCTTCAGAACTTTTGACTGGTACCATTAGCACTACAGAGGAATGTAATTTCAATTGCTGGTCGTGCATCAGTCATCAAATAACGGGTTTCAGTAGACTTATTTGGAATCCTAACATTGAGTCCAGTGAAGGCTTAAGTCACATGGATAGTCGTTGATGTTTGGCCACATGCTACATTTTTATTAATTAGTAAGGGAAATGCTCTATAAGCAGTTTCAATTGAATGAGATTTATGGAACTTACTCTTCATAGACACTTGTTTTGTAATCTTGGTTCTTTTTTTTTTTTCTAAAGCAGAGAAATGCACCATGATCATATGTTAGTCTCTGTTTTATTTTGATATGTTCACATTCTTTATCAAGCAGACTTTCATGCATTATGTGAAACATCACAGATTTAGCACAGCACAAGAGGACCATACATTTCCATATCATGAAAGGGCCTACTGTACTGCAGGGCAGCTGGCACACTTGACCAATAGGTCACTTTTTGGAAACACTTGATATATTCATTTGTGCACTGGATTAGCGTCAGTGATTTCACCTCAGGTCAGAGTCTTGTCGGTAGTCATGCACAATTCTTGTTCCCCTATATGGAGTTCTCTGCCTAGATTAGGATAGTTAGATTATTTTTGGGTCAAGTTATTTTGATTAAGATGACTTTGGCACTGGCCAGTGTAGCCAGTACAAACTAAAATTATTGATAGATATTGTAGAGGGTTGTTGCTTGCATCTAAATGTTTATGGTAACATATGATGCTATTTCCCTCTGAAGCTTATTCTACTTCAGAAGTGTATGACCATACATAGGTAAGGTTTTGTTTAGTGGTCATTACCATTTTTCAAGCATTTGAAATTTCAAGATTTGCACCATAGTTATTTGACTTCCAAAATCAGTATTGTATGTGTATCTCTACCTTCCTGCCCCCATGATCCACTCTCAATCCCAATGTGTTGCTACCCCACTTCTCTCTTACACTGTCCTATCTCATATGATCAATTCACACCATATATTGTCATCATTCATTTTATTTCCAACTCACGCATATGTTGTCATCATTCATTTTATTTCAAATATGCTCACCCTCTCCCATTCTTTTGCATTCATGGCCCACATTCATCTGTACAAAACTTTTAGAACAGGCATACTTTCACATATACTGAACTTTGCCCTGACAGACATTATCCTCTCCTTCCAGACACTCCTCAGTGCATCCAACATACAACAAACAATTCATCTAGTTCACCCTAAACTATGCCTCCCCTAACTGGTCATTCATCCAGTCAAAAACAAGTATAAGAAGCTGCAAACCACACAAAACAGAGCATGCAGAACAAACATTCACCATATTCACACACAAAAAAAATTCCCGTACAATATCACTCAGTAAGCTTGCATCAGTCCCCTTCTACAGTACTATACCTTTCACTCCCAAACCACTCCATAACCAACTACCAATCTCAAAGTACAAAAAAAAAAAGCATACCCTAGCCTCACTCCAATTACCAATAAGCTATTCTCAAATATCCCTTCTCCCTAGCAAACAGCACGACTACCAACTTTAACCAGTTGATAGTGGTGCTGTTTGCAGATAGAACTGAATAGCCAAATGATTTATTCAGTTCAAGATAAGGTATCAGATCCTGTCCAACTGTGAATGTAAATGGTATTAAGTAGATAGGACTTGAGCACCTTGGGATGTAGTTCATGATTTGGAGTCAAGATTAGTTAAAAAGGAGGATATTAATCCTCAATCAAATTGTGTGAACATTCATAATTATCTTCAAGTCAGCTGTTTAGAGAGATGAGAATGTTGCTCTTCCAAATGGTGGAGCTTAGTCTGCTGACTTTCCTGTAGGAAGCTTTAGGGAAAATGCCTTAAAGATAAGGGTGCAAGGCATGTGTACAAGTAAATAGAAAGGAAAGTGGATGGTTCCTAGTGAAGGTTGGTCTGCAGCAAGGGTGTGTAATGTCACCATGGCTGCTTAATTTGTTTATGGATGGGTTGGTGAAGGAGGTAAATGTAAGGGTCTTGGAGAGAGAGAGTCGAGTATGCAATCTGTGAGGGATGAGAGGGCCAGGGAAGTAGTCAGTTGTTGTTTGCTGATGATGTAGCTCTAGTGGCTGATTCGTGTGAGAAACTGCAGAAGTTGGTGGCTGAGTTTGGAAATGTGAATAAGAGCAAGGTTATTATCTTCAGAAGGGTTGAGGGACAAGTTAATTGGGATGTAAGTTTGAATGGAGAAAAATTGGAGGAAGTGAAGCATGGTAGATATCTGGGAGTGGACTTAGCAGTGAATTGAACCGTGGAACCGCTTCGTGATTCACAAGGTGGGGGAGGGGGCGAAGGTTCTGGGAGTGATGAAGAATGTGTGGAAGGAGAGGACGTTATCTCGGAGAGCAAAAATGGGTATGTTTGAAGGAATAGCAGTTATATACATATTTCTCTCTTGTGTCTCCCCTGATGATGTGATTATTGCATGAAAGTGCACTTG
>JAUTXX010003367.1:0-10149 GCA_032273605.1 Panulirus laevicauda
CTGATATGTTTAATGATGCGTAATGTAGGAGTAGATATTCGGTGTCTCTCCAGCGGGGATGCTGCGTCTTAAGCATGAGGAGTCTTTGTGTTGTATGGTATTAGTGTTTGATGTTAAAGAGACGGATGATGTGTAGTGGAATGTAACTCGGGATGGAGTAAGGGGAAGGCACCTTTTCAGTGTCTGTCGAGTCGTAAGTGTGTGGATACGTTTTGTCGAGTGTTTGCTGGGGAGGAAGGTGCGATTCTCAGACGTGACCTACTTTTTATCTGCGCGAAGGTTGATTGATGCTTTTGAAGTGGCTTGTTTGGCAGGGTGTTGGAATCGTTGTATCCCATTGGATGCCGGGGACGTTGGCATGGGATTGCATAGGATTTTTATTCTTGGGCTCCCTTGTGCAAGTGTTCAATGCTTGTGGCAGAATATACAAGCAGCCGGTGATTGTTCTGAGCTTAATATTTTGTACGGTATGTAGTTTCATATTTGCTATTGAGGGGAATGAGAGACTAAGCTGATGAGATGTAGTGTGGGACGGACGAAATATTAGCAGGTGATACTGAAGGATGTATTTGTACAACACTGTCGTCATACATCTTTGTGGCCGCTATTATGGGGCTTCTGTAGGAACGAAGGTGGACTGTGGTGCATTCCTTTGAAAAGATGTCTTTCCTGAAGATACATTTCTCGTCTAGTGACAATCCTACAGCTCCTTAAAAGATGATTCTTCGCTTACGGTGTAACCACTAGTCGACAGAATATGGTAAGGTTTCAAAACTTGAAATATTTGATTAAACCGATTCCAAAGATCTTAAATCTATTCTGAATACAATTGGCTTCCTCTCGTCAGTCATTTCTAAGTTCTGATTACCATCACGCGCTTTGTAGGCGTCGGAGACTGAAGGATTCGTCCGCTGAGGTAACAAACACTCGTCACCAAAGTCGCAAAATGACCAAGACGTCTTGTAAGGCGTTGAAGGGATAGACTCTTGCAGTCTGAAGAACGTTCACACAGTATATTCATTCTGCCTGTTTCTATCCATGGGTGACGAGCAAACCTTCGCATACCCTAAGTAGACAAGAGAATGTAAAACTGGAAACGGGAGTAAATACTAATGAGAAAATAAATGACGAATTGGAAGGTGGCTTTTTCATTCTCAGGCAGTTTATTAACGTCGGCGTGATCATCTGGAGGATATCCCATCTACCAGTGGGAGGGCGCAAGGCCATCCCTTGCAGTCTGATCTTCTCCAGGACCTTTTGGTTGGTTCGCTGGATATATTGAACGCCCACAATGTGAGGCATCCATCGTATGAAGGGCTTTATTACCTTACTCTCTTCCTGGATGATTTGCGGTCTATTGTTCATATGTGTTCGTGTACGTACATATGTTAATATCGGTAGTATATAAACATTATATGAGACGGTGTACCAAGGAAGGAGAATCAAGTTTCCGAAATACGCAAATATTTACAAGGGAAAATATCCTGAGACACACACACGCTAAACTCGGTCTACTGCCTTCCTCTCATTTTCTGAAGCCTATCTGTGGCCATCCAGAGCAATCTCTGTAATAAGACAGAGCCGAAAGAAACCCCTCCCCCTTGAGATTCCTCCTCCTCGCATATGGCCCATATTCTGGCGTTCACGTCAAGCTCAATAGATATAGGCCAGACCCGAGATGGTCGCTAATATCAGGTAGCTCCCCCCTAGTGGCCTACCTGATCTATGACCGTAGGTAGAGTTACTGGTAGATTTATCATTTCCAGGATCCTCCAGGGAAAGGGATTTCTACCCCTTCCATATCCTAGGCGCTGTGGTTGTGTTGTAGGGATGATTTAGTGAGAGGATATGTGTTTGTGTGTATACTCCTGCACCAACACACTTACAGGTCCACTCGCTCCATTCATCCCACTCCATTACCATTCTATGTTCACCATACACCCTCCACCACGTCACCACCACCACTCCACTCTCCTTTCCCTCGCTCTGACAGCCACTCCCAGCTCTATAACTAAGGTACACTCTTCCTCCTCCTCCTCACGTAGGTGTATCTCCAAGTTAAAACTCCCGAGATCCTTCACCTCCCATTACTGTATTCCAGTCAGCGTGGATTCCTGGAATTGGGGCGATTCCTTAGATGGGTTCTCCGCCTCCACTGAGATTATTCATTCTCAATCCAGTGATCTCGTTAAGGTTCAAAGACTCGGGACCCAGAGGTTGAGGCGGACTCACTCTCTCTCTCTCTGTTGAGGTGGAGGTGCTGACCCTCCATCGAAAAGAGCTTTTCGGAGTCTTAGGATGAGTGAGTGACGAGCTGCTGCCTTCATCGTCCCGTGGAAAATACCACCACTCTGTCAACACCCTTGTGAGACCAGGGGATCGAACCGCGGCACACGAGTTTTGTGAGCTACTAAATCTAATATTTCCATCCGCCAAGAGGGCCCCACCTCATAAGGTAATACCTTAAGGCAATGAGAGATTTCTTGCAAGTCTTTCAAAGGTCAAATAGTGAAGAAAATATACGGAGACATTTTGAGAAATATCGAAAATCTGATAAAGTATACGTAGATGTTTAGGGAAATGTTGACCAACCCGAAAAACTGTTTAAGCAAATAAAACTTGTAATCGTATCAAACCGTATGCAAATGCAGATAATCCAGTTGTTTACACTGCTAAACCAAATGGTTACACGATTAATGCAAACACATTGAAGCCAAATGTTTGCAGAATTAAGCACTTTTTTTCCTACTAGGTTGTCGATTCCCGCGTCAGTGAGGTAGCGCTAACAGACCAAGAACGGCCTCACTTGCTCGCATCCATTCACTAGCTCCTATTTATATTGCATCGACACTAGAACTCCCCTTCATCCAAAATTAATCCCCACAGTTCTTTCGTTGTCTCCCCTGACCACTTAATATGCCTGTTGAGCACAATGACAGTACATCGCTCCCTGTATATCACAACGCTCCAGTTCTATCTATCCCATGCATGCCTTTCACTCTCTTGACGCTTCAGGCCCCGATAGCTGAGAACCTCTCTCATTCCATCCTTCTGTTTATCTCTCTCTCTCTCTTCCTTTTCTAACACGAACATCATCTTAGTAAGTCTCTCTTCACTCATCCTCTCCATATATCCAAACCATTTCAGCACATTCTGGTACGTTCTCTCATCCATACTTTGCGTATTGCCACGCATCTCCCTTAAACTGTCATTTCTTCCATAGTCAGTCTCCCTTACACCGCATATCTTAGTCCTGATTAATCTTGTATCCAACACATCAACACACCTTTCCGTCGTTTGGCATTCAGAGCTCAAGACTCGCCCCCATATACCACCGTCGGGAGGTACTATACCATCAAACATACTCATCTCTTCCCTTGCCGAACTCAAAGCACACCTATGACCTATGTGTCCTCGCTCGCCATATGACTCGCTAACTACAATGTTTCCATCCGCTGCCACGTATATCCATTTGAAGCTCTCCACCTCCTCCAGTTTCTCCAAGTACTTAGGTAATTAGATCAATTGCTTACACAATTTAACGAAGTGTTTACACGAGTGAATTGCATCCACACATCTGGATATCCCCCCCTTGTTTCAACACTGATACGTTCATTCTGCATGCTACTCTCTCGACCAGCGTTCATGCGTAAGTCTGATCTTAGCCCTCCGTCCATCACGTTGATATATGGCATTAGATACGCGTCATGTGGAAATGAGAGCAAATTTAGGATAATTATGTTTGAGTAAAAGATTGGGTTAGATATACCAGGAATTAAGCTAATGTACTCGTATTAGAAACATTGCTATCGTGGTCGCATAATGGTGGGCTTGTATCGTCGATATCTATACACACACATACACATTTATGATCAAAGACATTAGGCACCCCAAACAAAAGGTCAAATGTTACCTCCTCACCAAGCAGCAGGTAGACAGTGCCAGAGCGTTAGCAGCAACTTATGTCGAAGCTGGAACTCGACATTCAAGGTTGAGGATGAATAATTGTGGGATTTCACGCGCTGGAAGGAACTGTGTGCGTCTGTGTGTTACTATACGTATTTATCTATATATCTAGGTTGGGTACTTTGTCGTTGATCAGCATATAGTTTATCCTTATTTTGGACACTATGATAATTTCAACGGAATAACTTCTCTTGGACTCCTTTCATTGTACAAATCTTTATAATGTTTCCCTCCTCCGTTAAGCTACTCATCTTCTGTGATATCTAAAACCCCCTTTTTCCCCCTCATCCTCCTAACTCTGTGTTTTCCATTTGTCTAACCACCACTCCCCTTCGTATGGGTTTATCGCGTCGAAATCCCCCTACTAATTCGGAAATCTCCTGACCACTCGCTCTCCCCACTAGTTGTGTGGCTCTCGCCTCATTCAGGTAGGCCCCTTCCTCTGGCCCTGACTAAAACTATGAATTTCATCATTAGTTTCCTAATGGAGATAGCGTCAAAGGCTTTCTGGCAGTCGCGAAATGCACAGTCCACCAATACATCTTTTTTTTTTCCATGTTTTCTTATATCTTCTTAAAATTACTCGTGTTAACGTTCATAGAGGCATCTTATGCCGGTTAAGAACTCCTTTTATCTACTTCCTACTTTTGTTATGCTCCTTACAGACACTGGTCTAGACCTCTAGATAATATCCCTGACACCTCTTCCCACTACTAGGTTTACGACGATCTTCCTCCGTTATTTTTGGATCATTTACTTCACCGATAGATACCTTTAGCGACCAGCGTTCTGACCAGTGTGTTTCCACGCACCCTTTTGAGTACAGAGAATGAGATGCCATCTGGACCATGAGCAGTCTATGGGTCTACTATCTCGTTTATGAGCCTCATCGCTTCCACATGACCTACTTCTCGAGTTTCTAAGGTATTCCCCTCCTGGTTTACACACCCTCTGACCATCCAGTGTAAACACTTCGAAACCTCTTATTCAGACATTGAGATATGCACTAACCTGTGTTATTTCTATCTGTTTCATAGATCCCTATCTAATCATTTGGTCACTTTAAAAATGTAGTTCTTTTAATCTTAGGAAATTGCGAAATATTTTCAGGTGTTCTTTTAGCCTTTCAGCCATGTTTCTTTCATGCTTAACTTGTTCCACCTTTCTTGTCCTGATGGAGTAAATATCTCATCCTCTTGTATCTTTCAACTGTAGCTTGATACCCGTGTCTCTAATACTTCTTTCATATTGTGTTCCTGTGTCCTCTTGTTAATTCGTAACTCCTGATGAAACGGATTGTAGATTTTTTCCAACTGCTGGTGCACCATCGTTGTAAATTTCACAGAATTTGTTACAGCATTTTACAAAGGCATTCCAATTGTAACATATCAATATTTTCTTTTAGAGGCTGTTTTAAGCACCTTTATTCTGTCCACCTTCACAGTTTCATCATTCATATCATCCCGGTTATCTAGTACCTGCATGCTCTAGTACGTGTGTACATAACTTTTCTATAAAAAAGAATCTAATTTCACGTTCTGGCCTTTAACTATCCCGTCCTTGCATCTTTCGAAGATCTGTTCACTACTGAAGTTTTGAAACTGGTTTAAGAACTTAAAGTAAGCTGTGATCAGGTCACCCTTTCCTCTTCTTTCTTCCACGGTGGTCATATTTAAGACCTCTAGCTTGCAGCTCTGCTTTCTTTTTCTGTTGCTCTCCTTGAGACCTTCTCTATCACTTCTTTGTGCTTTTTTTTTTTAAGTGCGGTGACTCTACTTGAGCAGTACAGTCTACTGTGGAGCTACTGATGGATATGAACAATTTGGTGAATAATTCTTTATCCATATACTTGAAAGTTATTCTAATATTTGCCAGCAGACAACTTGTCTCCTTCTTTACTCTTCTACAAAATGTGACATCGAAGTCCCTCACATATGGATTCCTGCTGCTTATTTCCTGTGTGTGTGTGCGCGCGCGCGCAACACATGTTGATGCATGCCTATATATTCGTGTGTCTGAGTTCACTCGTGCGGGAGGGCAACTGTGCGCAGCTATATTTCATCCAAATTTTCCCAGTTACTTCCCTTCTGACGTTTACTTACCTGGATCCTTTCTTTTCTTATCTTCCCCACCCCCTCTCTCTCTCTCTGACTCCCCTCCACATTTATCTTTCCTACTTCATTCTTTATCTTTCCCCTTTCATTCTTTATCATTCACTCTTCATTCTTTCCTCCTCCTTCCCTCATCCTCCCTTACCATTCCCAGTCTATTCTAATTCTTTCCCTTCTTATCATTTCTATCTGTTATTGTCGCTTTAAATCTTTCTCCTCTCTTCATTTGCTTTTTATCTCTTTCCATTTCTTTCCTTTCCCTCTTTTTCCTCTTCAGTCCTCTTCTTTCTTTCGCTCCCTCACGAAGGAAAAGACACCAAACATCAAATTACACACCCAACAATATCGAATCTCCGATAACTTCAATCGCAAAATTATCGTTGTACATGACATAATTGAAAACAAACAGCCTCTCTCCGCCAAGGTCAACATTCTGTCGAAGACCCGGCACAAAAGAAGAAAAAAGAAGCAGCAAAGTCTTGAGCTAAAATACGAAAGAAATTTAAAAAGTTTAGCGTCTTCGACCCACACTCAACACTGCAGTGGTTTGCACCTTCCCCTCCCTTACCTAGGTTGCCTCAAACAGTTACCTTGACAAAGAGTGACTTTAATAATTTTCTTTTGAACCACACACAAAACAAATGCTTGCATAGCCGAGCACTGTCTTCTTGGCGATGGCGTCTCAGCGGTGCCACCAGTCAAGGAGGGCTGGATGGTTCCCGGGGCCCCGTTGACCAACGCCAAGAAATTGCAACCCCTGCCAACTCTGCTCTTAGACCATGATCTTTCGTCTGCCATTTTCTGCAACATTCACAGTCTCGGACACAAGACCAAGGGACAAATATACCTTGATGGGAAAAGAGGATGAATAATTTGAAAAGAATATTTTGGGCAAGGCAGAAGAAAATCCTTAACTATTCCCATAAATTCATCAAGAATCGCTTGTCAAATAAACAGCAGCTCTCCTCTATTGAAGACCATCTGCGTCCTTCCTCGCCTCGTCGTCATCTCAAGAAAATCCAACATGTTCAAGGCTGCTTCTACTCGTCACCATGATTTCTCTCTTGGCGTTTCCACTACATGAGTAATGTTTATACTAGTAGTAACAAATCGCCTACTGCTCGTCTAATGGACCTTGAGTCTTCCAATCTTAAGACTAAAAATTTAATTTTTCTTTAAAATTTGCTTCCCTGGCATGTTTTCCTCGTACAGTCCTTCGACTGTTTATCCTCCTACCACGAGTTGATACAACCAAACATTATTGTTTACCTCCTTCATGACCTTCACCTCATCCGCGAGTATGTTCAGGCGAGAGTCGAGTCAATCAAGCAAGGCTTTTATATATACCGAGAAGAGGAGTGGGTTTAGGAACAAGCCTTGCGGCACGCCACTGATGACGTCAGACTATTACTTGGAACTCGTCTGCTCTAACCTTTGCACTCTTCCACCAAGGTAATCATTTGTCCACTGAAGGCGTCTACCTCTTATTGCCACCCGTAGATCCAGCTTTTTGATCACCCTCCAATGTGGTACAATGTCCAATACTCTCAGGAATGCACAGTTTACCACTCCATCTCTTTGGTCCAAGATGGAGCTCACCCTCTCGTAGAAATTTAAGAGGATTTGTTTTGCATGACCTCCATTCCCTCAACCAATGTGTAAATTAGGGGACAGGGAGTGGATGGGTAGGGATGTGGTGAAGGTGGAGAGTATGTCAGTGTGTTAGGGTGCGGTCGCTGGATCAATATGTGGTGGCGAGACTTACCACAGCTCTGACGGCTGCCAGTCAAGCCTCACACATTCAACATTGTTAAAAAAAAGAAATGAGGAATTGCGTTCTTTGTGGTTGCTCTTACGTGTACACACACACACACACACATATCCTAGCCTAAGCCAGGTACCCGTTCATCGACTATCCCCGAGGAGAAACAACTGGGTTGGATGTGGGCCAACTGCCCCTGGACCCATGCGGAGCGCTGACTCATGGTCAACAATGCTACCTACTACAACACAGAATTATAGATATATCTAGATGCTAGAGTGAGGAAATTAGATAGTATTTAAGAGATATAGACGCTCAGACACGGAGGCTCTGTCGTAACTCGTATAGATAAGGCCAACCTGAACACAATCATTAATATAATTGACGTATCCAGTCATCTTTAAAGCAGCCCAGTTTTCGTGAAGATTTAACTGCAGAACCACACGTCCCAGGGATAAAGATACGTCCTCCTTTGTTTCTCCTTGCTACGTCAGCTGGCCACAGCACCCTTAACGTTATCTTTCCCTCGCACGTAAGCTATGAAGATTGTGTTGAGGAAGGCTATCTGATGCCTCTCCATCGGCTGGTTTTGTTGATGATTAGAATTTGTTTGTATCTGAGGTGTTGATGTTCTTAAAATGTCATTTTTCGTATTGATTTTCATTCTTGAATTAGATTTATTGTTTGCTTCACCTTTAGTTATGATGCATTGTTCCGTTAATCTTTGATTTTAATGTTTCGTTTTCGTTAATCTTTGGTTTTAATGTTTCGTGTTTCGTTATTTTTTTGGTTTTATTGTTTCGTGATACGTTAATCTTTTGTTTTAATGTTCCGTGTTTCGTTCACCTTTGGTTTTGATGTTTTATGTTTCGTTCACCTTTGGGTTTAACGTATGTTTCGTTTACTCGTCAATTTTGATATTTTTCCCTTTTATTTCATTAAATTTGATACTTTTCATTTCTTTGATTCATATCACTTTCATGTGTTACTCTCGCTATTGATTTTAATGTTACGTTTCCTCTTAATCATTTTCAACTACGTTTCTTCCATCAAATGTTCATATTTCACGCTTCTTTCACTCTAAATTCCGTTATCTTACTTTTCTTTCAATTGATGTTGATGTAACACGGAAGCTTTCCTATCTAAATTTTCGCATACGACGTTTCTATCAATCTGAATTTTGATTTACTGCGTTTCTTTCACTCTAGAATTTGATATATACCGCGTTTCTTTTACTCTTAATTTTTGATATATCACGATGACATCACTCTGAATTTTGATATATTTCTATCACTCTAAATTTTGATATACCACATATTTTTCTACCGAAAACTTTGAAATACGAAGTTCCTGATTTTGTCAATTTCCGTATGCTATGTTTATTCTAATCATCATTTTGATACATTACGTTTCTTTCATTCTGATTTTGATATATACTACCTTTTTATGATACTTGTTGGAACTTTGCAATTCTCAAAATGATTTTGTGAGCTCATGATGGTGTTGGAAAGACCCAGACAACCAAGTGATACAATGGCTGAGGTCAAACATTGGCATTTCATTGAATAATGAGAGAGAGAGAGAGAGAGAGAGAGAGAGAGAGACGGGACAAAAACGTATTAAAACAATCAAATAAAAAGCAGTTGTTTTAAGACTTAAGTATGAACACAAAATCATTTATTTTCCGACCCTACAGCCATGACCATTAAACCCTCGACCATGCATCGAAGACCATACATACTCGACCATACATCGTCCACCATATATCCACGTCCATCCCCGTACGACCCTAAATCCGTGACTATGTACCCACAACAATACATGCACGACCATGACCTACGACCATACGTACACGACCATACATCCACCAGCAACCGTACAAGGAAGAAAAGGCTAAAGAAAACGAAGCTATAAAAGGGATGTCCTGTTAAGTGAGTCGAGGACCATCATTTAACAATGGCCTGTTGAGTAGGTGCCAGGGTCTGTGGCCTTTAGCTGAGGGTGTGGCACTGCTGAAAGTGTGGCACTGCTGAAAGTATGGCACTGCTGAGAATATGGCACTACTGAGGGTTTGGCACTGTTTAGAGTATGACACTGCTGAAAGTATGGCACTGCTAAGAGTATGGCATTACTGAGGGCATGGCACTGCTGAGGGCATGGCACTGCTGAGGGCATGGCACTGCTGAGGGCATGGCACTGCTAAAAGTATTCTGCACTCGGTCAACACTCTTCACACCACATGGCCAGCAACATCTTCCTCGTTTCACATATATATATATATATATATATATATATATATATATAAACAAA
>JAUTXX010003378.1:0-10148 GCA_032273605.1 Panulirus laevicauda
CCAATAGGAGATGCTAACTTTGTAACTAAGTTAGACTTATTGAAAGGGTATTGGGAAGTACCTTTGACTGAAAGAGCAAAAGAAATTTCTGCATTTGTAACTATGGATGGCTTGTATCAGTATAAAGTGATGCCCTTTGGTATGAAAAACTGTGGTAGTACTTTCCAAAGATTAATAAATCAAGTATTGTGTTATTTTAAAGATTGCTCTGTATATAGAGATGCTATAGTATTGTATTCAAAAACTTGGAAAGAACACTTGTACTTAGTGAGGAAAATGTTTAATAGGTTGGACAAAGCAACTTTGACTGTAAACCTTGTAAGGAGTGCATTTTGCTAGAGCAACTGTAGAATATCTAGGTTATATTGTTTGTAAGGGACGTGCAAAACCAATCACTGCTAAGATAGAAAGTATTGTAAAATTTCAAGCACCTACAAATAACAAAGAATTATTGAGATTTCTGGGTAAGGCTGGACATCATCGTAAGTTTTGTAAGAATTTTTCAATCATTGCTTTACCATTAACCAACTTATTGTCAAAGAAAGTCAAATTTTTATTGAGTGATCAGTGTGATGAGGTCTTTAAGAAACTGAAAAAGATACTTGTATGAACACTCATGCTTTCTAATCCAAATTATGATAAACCATTCAAATCGTATATAGATGCAAGTGATTTTGGGGTTAGTGGAGTCTTAATGCAGAAGAAAGATGGTATTGATTTTCTAATTTGAAAAGGAAACGTTAGCCTTGATTTTGATTTTGAATAATTGTGATGTATATTTGAGAGGAGTAGGTAGGCCGATCAAAGTGTTTACGGATCACAATCCCCTTGTATTTTTGCATAAGTTGAAAGATGTAAACCATGGTTTAACAAGGTGGAACCTTTTGTTACAAGATTTTGATTTGATTATTAAGCATATAAGAGGAAAGGATAATGTTATAGCTGATGTACTGTCTCGTACATCAGTTAGTCATGAGTCAACGAGTGGCTGACTCGTGTCTCTTTTGGGAAGGGGATGTAACTGTTATTTCCCCTACTTACCAATTAAGGTTATAGTTACCCATAATATCTTTTTTAGTTTTCTTTGTAGAAATTGTATAGAAAATGGAAGATGGCCAAGGTCAAGCCCCTCTCTCAGGAATGACCATAAGAGGAAGGGAGGAAGGATGTGATATAAAACTGTTGATGAATGTACAATGTAATCTGTAAACATCTCAGTCATTTCAAACCCGTAGATAATAAAATTGAGGCAAGTGAATTTGCCAGAGTGATGTTAAGTAAAGTGGTGTAGAGAGAGATCTAGTATCAAGAATAAATGGTATTATTTATGTTACGAGACAGCCATTTTTGTTTTGCTATTATGAATATATTTCTATAGATTTTTAACTGTGTTTGGCATTTGACCAACTTGAGAAGAAGGAAGATTAGATATCATTACGGCCATCAGCTGTCAGATGTTAGCTAGATTGTAAGGGAATCTGTGTCTAGCCCAAATCTCTCTGTGAACAGAAGCTGTTATTTCAGAGTTATCTGTTTTAATGGGCCTATGGGCTGATTATACATCCTTTAATGTGTAAGTGGCGGAGGCAGAACGTAGCAGTCTTCACTCTGGTCTAATTGGCACCACTCTAACACATCAGAAACTATTGCGCCATAGTCTAATGCATCAGTATCTCCACAGCTATAAACCGAGCAGCACAGCATTAGTATTTTTACACACCAGCACCAGAGGATCATGCATCACCATTTCTATATATTTGAATTTCACTGTATTTTATCAACATCTCCACACTGCTGCATCACATACACTGTGCCACCCACTACATTTTACAGCACTCCATAACTTCAACAGCAGCATCCAGACTGCTGTACTACAACAATACTGCAACACAGACTGTGGTATCCCTCAACTCATCAATGCAGCGACATACAAATGCCCCGGCACATTCGCACAGGTGTAACGTAAAATACTTCAGTATCTGCAAACTGGTGCATTTCCCTGTGTTGCATCATTATCTCCTAACCTCTTCATTAAAGTCTACAGAATCAGTATCGCCACAATGCACTGCCACATAGCCGTAACAGGAATTCCATATTTATGCTGAACTCATTACTGCTTCAGCATCTCTATACTGCTGCACTACTGAGCAGGACAACAATAACCTTACACTCCAGCACTACATATTTGCATCTGCATCTCCTCATTGCTTGATATTAGAAAGCTGGATTAGTTTCTTTATACTCTTGCTTTACAAAGTAATGCATCAACAGTAACATACATCAGAGAAGACACCAGCATTTCTACATTATTACACTTCGTTGTACTGTAATACCACTTCAAGTTTACTACATTACACAATACCACATCATTATATGAAGACTCCATGACTCAATACTCTGTCAGAAAATCCACACACTAATGCACCATACAATACCAGAAAAAATATCTGTCGTACCATATAATATTACAACGTAAACCACACCGTACTTTATCACACTCTCGACAAAACCTCACCACACAACGCCTTGTAGCCTCACTACACAACACCATAACTCCAACTCAAACCTGCTGCATCACACAGTACTGCAACAGGATCTTTACATTGTTAGAACACACTGCTGCATCACTCAGCACTGGAATACCACACTACTGCAGAAGAAAGTACTACATTAGTAACTTTACATTGCTCTACCACACTTTATGTTTCAGTGTCTCTCCACTCCTGCAACACCATCTCTACACTGCTGCATCACGGAATAAGGCATCAGCAATTCTACCCCGCTGCACCACTTAGAACGCAACGCATCTTGATTATGGCGCTCAGATCCCGGGGTGAAAAAATATCATATGAAAGCTGACTAAATGACTCGTATATACTTAGAAAAGAGAAGGTTAAGAGATCTGACACAAGTATTCAAAGTTATCAAAGGCTTTGATAATCTTCATCTAAGAAACTACTTAAGACTTGATTCGTCTCATTTCACTTACATTGATGAATACAAACTCATGGGTAAACGTTTACCTCGAAAAGTCGAAGTACTTTTTCCACAATAGGATTATCAACATATGGATTGATTTACCAATTGTAGTGGTTGAAAGCAATACTAGAGACAAGTTTAAGAATAGAACTGGTCGATATCTCGATCCAGGTCCATGCTCTACATAATTTGAACCTCCTTGGTCACACTGACAGTTTACAAATTATCTTCCTCATTATCTCTATGAATTCTAACTTTTACATCACTAATCTGTGAGGTTCTGACATCTTCCTCTATCATAAACAGCCTCGGAAGGACCAAGAGGCGTGCTGCTGTGTGAATTCCTTTGCATTCATTTGAACCAGATATGTGCTGTTGTGCAGGGTGTCGCATTAGCATAACTAAAGTGCCTCAACACACAGAAGTGGACCACCAGATCCAAGAAACTACACCACATGGTACTCCATCATCATCATCATCATCATCTCTACGCTGATATGACGTAAAGCGTTACAGTATCATCATATTACTGCTTCAACATACAGTGTTGTATCACTGTCTACATTCTTGCTGTATGTTTCATACTATTGTTTCACCTTTTCCAAACCACTGCACCACAGTGAGGCATCACCATGATGTACACAGCTCTAGACTAATACCTCTGCTCTGCAACCGCTGTACGTTTTCCCTTATCTTCATTTTACATCATTATTATTTTCAGCTCATAAACAGATTCAATATCATTTGATCGTAAAATTTTCATATTTCAATATGCCTTATATAAATGCCATTGATATAAGGAATCTTCTTAATCCTTTTGTTATGTTTTAGTCTTTATAGCTGATTGATCAGACCTAATTTTTTTCAGAATGTCTGTATCATTTATGTGCCTCATACCATCGATCTTTGCTCACTGATATTTCACAGAACTCTTTCATGCTTTGCTCTTCTCTTCCGCAAAAAGAATATCAGATAAGAAACAGACCTTATTTTTGGAGAGAGTTTCACAGATGTTATCAATTTTTTTTTCCAATGCTTTAGTATGGAACTCACAGTCAGTTTACCGTCCTGTGGTAAAGACCCATTACTCAGTGATATGAGTAAACCTTGAGAGCATTCCTGAAGGAGTAGTTCATGCTGGTCGTACAATAGTCCTCGTGGCTGAATCACCTTGTTTTGAGGAATAAAATCTCCCGCGTTAGCTAATTTTCCTTGACCAATCTGAAAACACGATTCGGTATTAATAAAGAATGTAACCACACAATTACAAAGCTGTGGAAATCAGCTGATCGAAAAATCGAAGGAGAAGGACGTGTCTCTAGATGCCGTAGTAATAACACTATAAAATTTCATTCAAGAGAGATTAATCTATTCATCGGTGTTTTCGGACTATGTAGGCAAAAAACAGTATAGGTACAACTGTTTGCCAGATTAGCAGCAGAGGCTAATTCATGTTGTCTCCTTATCATTTTTAGCTTCCTGTTAACATACTGATCTGTATGAGTTCACAACGAAATGCCTACCCTTTTCCCGTTTTAAGTTTTGAATTTCCTTATTGTTGGAGGGGAAACTTGCTAAAAAGAAAATGCATGAACCCAATACACACGACCAAATCAATACTTGCCTTAATCTACTACAACCTTAAGTAACATGATTTGAATGTTACCTTCAAAACTTTACTTTTTTCAGAAGATATGCTGCATACCATAATCATCATATATTCAAATGCATTAGAGATTATGCATGAAATAGATTATAGATTTTAAGGTAAAGGCTTAACGCAAAATTTGATATTTGGTTGAATAATCAAAAGTCAGTGATAAGAAAGAAATTAATTTATGCGATAACTATGAATTTGCAGTTTACTAAGACTGTAAATATCTGGATACATCTGGGCTGGCTCAAGCCGCTGGTATTACAGAGTGAAAAATACTACTGGCGAAATCAGAGGGAAACTCAAAAGCGTGGAACAAATTGAACAGGACAGATAGCGTAGAACAGATTGTGTGGGACAGATTCCCTGGGACAGATTGGGTGGGACAGTTTTATACTCTCCAAATGCGGCTGCTGCTCCTCGAACAAAAGCAAAATTTCTTGATGTGGAAATCAGCAGTTACTAATAAACTAGGCACTTCATGGACGTGAGCCAAAACAAAGACCGTCTTCATGATTAATATGAAGCCTCGGTACATGCAAATGAAAATGTCGTCAATTTTATGATCTATTTTTGATATTTTCGACTAGATTCTTATTACTACTGTGTAATAACACCTATTAACGTTTCTGCAAAGCAGCTTAGATTGGTTAAATGAAATTCGAAACGAGACGAGGTTGGATGAGTATGGATTATGTAATACATAATAATCAATCATTTACAGTTCACATTACACTTGGGCAGTCCTGAAGATGCCTTGCCTTATGGTCCATTATAGCCGCCGTTGTGGTAACGATTTTCATATTGTGAATACCATTATCATGAGATCCGACGTCGAATCTTGAGCTACGTGGAAAAAAGGTCGATCGCAAATACGTTAGGAGAGTCGGCCACTGACGTTCCCATTTAATCACGTCACATAGCCTGGCTGAGGACCTCCCTATTCCTCTTTCCTGTTGTAAGTCTCTACAACTTGACATTGTTTGTGTGTCATTACTGAGGCAGGCAGCTACAACTTAACAATATGCTTGTTTCTCAGCTGAGGAATAGAACCCCACAGCTTGACAGCCCGCTTTTCTCTCAGTGCTAAATGCATGATTCTCAATACTGGGACAGGGTACTCATACACCTTAACAGCGTGCCTGTCTCAAATAATTAGCTTTGACAACTTGATTGCTTCTCAACTTTGGGATTAACTTTCTTATACTCCGATTTGTATTTCAGTATAAGTTGAAAGATTAAATGATTTAATATTCTTATTTTATGTCTAAAGGTTTCCGTCACCTTGGCAAACTGTTTGACCCTGGCCCATTCAGACACAATACATCACAATACAATACAATACAATAAGATGCAATACAATATAATACAATACAGTACAATACAATACAGTAGAATACTAATACCGGAACAGACTCGTACATCTCTGCAACATCGTGACGTATAAAAGAGAAACAATGTCACCATTAAAGGAGATAAAAGAAAAGAAAACTGCAATTTCTAATAAGTTTTATCCAAGTGCAATGATGAAAGCAAACACTGAGGTATTTAATCCCCATTATTATTCTCCTCGATGGATCACTTGCTGCAGTGAAAGTTTCATTTAACTGAACCATCGATAATCAGAAAAAGCTGCAAGACTCTGCCCAGAAAAGAGTGTGTTATGTGAAGCTGGTAAACTTATGGAAACCATAGTCTGAGACGAGATTGTTGATCATGTAGACGATCCCCACTTAACGACTCATAGTACAATTCTCGACGACCTGATTCGTGTCTGACAGATCCGTTCGGTTATCTTTATGATTAATCAAAATGTACGACGAAAGTAAAGCAGTTTTTGTCATGTAATCAGAATTTCAGAGAGTATTCGATAGAGTTCTTCATCAATGATTAGTAACAAAAGCTATGAATAAATGGCATAATCCAAAAGAAATATGAATGAATTCACACAGCATATGACCACATGGTCCTTGCGAGGCTATTTGTGATTGTGAATGGGAGCAGAACTCCCCTTCACTGTGGTGCGAATAGAAAGTTCAAAGAAAAATATACTGCAAATCTTCGATTTTTTCTATCACAAACAGCCTCGAAATGACTCAGTAGTCTGTTGCTATTTGCATGACCTTGCATTTGCTAACCCCTAGAGTCTGTGAGCATGCTTGTGTTTTAAACTACTGGACGAACCCAATACACTGACAGCTTGCACATCTTTCATTTTGTTCACCTGACCAGTTTTGTATCCCTTATTAACCGTTCAACCAAAACCTTTCGAACTTTGAACGCTCATATCATCAATTCATTACAAATAGAATTAACAAGGAGGAATCATATGCAATACCGCGACCTTAGTGCTGCTCTAACCAAATCAACCTTTATATCTGTCACGTCCTTATAATGAGTTCGGCGAGAAGAGAATGAGGGTATTAACACTTAAAATATCCAATGTATAAAGTTTCTAATAGTTTGGCTTTGTACAAATTTCATACTGAACTACACAAAGACGCAGAGCTGAATTAATCGGCATTCATCACATCACAGCGACACAGCCCTGATTTATCTTTTTCTGCCTTTGGTTTCTACTTCAGAGAACTCTATGTCCTATTGTCTACCAACGAGATAAAACAAGTACTATTAGGAAAGCCAACTGTGTTGCAGTTGACAGTCCAAGGATGAGCCTTACTGAGCTCTGTAATTAACTACACTGCAAAGTTTTAGAGGTCTTTAACCTTTCTCCCTTTCCCAATAGCAGTTAGTCGCCCTGTTTTAAAAGGCAAGTTTTCCATTACTTTCAAGACTCTTAGAATCACTCTCTTCATTTACCCTTTTTTTTTTATATTTCACTAAAGGTGACGGAAACATTTAGACATGAAATAAGAGTATCAAATTATTTAATCTTTCAACTTACAATGAAATACAAATCGGAGTATAAGAAAGAAAAAAGATAACCTTCCTCTGCTTGCTAAAGGTAAATGTATTTATGATTTAATTATGACATGTGAAAGTCTCCACATGGATGCTTCATTAGACATGCTGTCATCAAGGGTCAGATTTTAGGATTAACAATTGAGAAAAATTCCACACCTCCTCATCTATTACAGTTTCAGTGTTTACTTCCTCTATTAATCTTGCATTATATTGGCGCCTACTTGTAAAAAGTAAAGTTATCTCATTAATGCTCATCTCAGTTTAACTGACAGCTTCGTCTAAGTGAGTGTTTATATCACAAGCGTACAGTTTCCGTATCTCATTTTGTCCGTACCAACAAGTATATCATTTCTGAAGAATGTTAAAATCTCAAATCGGATAATATCCTTCGTAGGTAAAATGTCAATCAACATGAAAAACGAAACTTTCTATGAGAGAGATTTTTTTTGTCTTAAATTGCTACTCCTTTCTTAAAAAAGTATTTGCTTCTAACCACTACACGTCCTGCTTAGTACCATTACACTTCATGACTTATTCCTACATTTTACTTTACGCCAGTTCCCAGATTACCTGATTCTCAACATCAACCTTATTCACAATTCCTTTTAAGAATACTTTTTGTTTGCAGCATCTCCATCAACATTCGCAACTAGGGTTCTTCCTCGGGTTGTCATGATAATCTGAATTTCAATTTTGTAAAATGAAACAGTCTCCCTCCTCTACATACATTTCCTGCAGGTAATGTGCTTCCAGTGACTGTATCTCTTATCCCTGTCGCTTCTTTTCCAACTTCCTGGCTGCGAACCTTACCCTGAAAAGCCCTCTCTCGTTCACTCCAACATTTTCTCCTGCTCTCCACAGATATTTTACCTGCTTGCCACTTTACTTTTCTTACTACTCTCTCCTTACGGTGTCTCAGTTATTCTTCGGGTAGTTTCTTAAATATAAGTACGCAGCTTCCTCAATCTTTTCCAGTGAATTCCTTCTGCTCGAGGCACCCTCTATTTCTTCCTTGTTGAGGACAAATCTCATTTTGTCTGATAAGTTTCTTAGTTTTCCGAGATACATACTGGCTACATAATTCTAGTTTAAACTTATCCATCATTGGTCGTTTCCTTATGTCCTGACTATATCCTCCACTTCTCACTTCTTTTATTAAAAAAAACTACACTTGGCATGTCCAGGAGCTCCTATGAGTCTTAAGTTCTCTATTCCTTTCTTCTTCGCCATATTCTTTTTGCCAAGAACATAGTCGTCTTCTCGTTGAAAAATCATATCAATAATTCACGTCTGTCAGCCTCTTGCTTCACAAGTCTACCTAATTTTGGTGCCAATGATTTTCCTGCTGAATCTATCAGTGTTGACTCATCTTTCTTGATGTTGGTTGTCTCCAAAGTTTTGTTTCTTCGCAAGCAAGCACCGGCCATGTTGACTCTGTTGTAATACCCTATCAATACTACACGAGGGTGGGGGGTGGGATGGGTTTACTCCCTTGGAACCCCATCTCTTGAACAAAGGTAATGATCCTTCTTCAGGTGCATGTTTGTGTGTGTATGTGTGTGTGTGTGTGTGTGTGTGTGTGTGTGTGTGTGTGTGTGTGTGTGTGTGTGTGTGTGTGTGTGTGTGTGTGTCCCTGGTGTAGAACGACAGTGACCATTAAACTTTTTATTGCTGCTATAAACCTGGTATTTCAGTGTTGCTGAACTAGATATAATTTGTACGAGGACAGTCTGGGAAGTTAGACTTTTCACAAAGGTTGTGATCAGATTAGGAAGAGAAATGTAAATCGCCACATAACCAGTGGTTGGCTGTCCAAAGAGTCATAAAAGCACGAGGGAAGTCACCTGGGACTTACAGCTGTTACATAGGCAAAAGTCACCAAGAAAACATTACAAGTTCTCGTTGTAAGGCTGAGCAGTTCTGCCTCTGTGATGCAGATGATGGATCATTAACACAAGGCTGTCATTTCAAGTCTATGAAATAATCATATTTGCTGGCGATTCATATATTTCATAATTTTCTCTAGATTACCTCAAGTATCTAACTATGTTATGGATACCAAGATTATCGTTGTACTCTGATGTTAGTGGATTGGATGAATCAGAGGTAAGAGACTGTGTCCCAGGCAACACATTAGACAATAAGGATAAAGTGATGGAATGGAAGAATCTAAACATCAGACGATGAAATACACAAGAAGTAAACAACAGGTGGGATGTTCACCTGCCTGTGTCTTCATATCTGAATGTTTTTCTTTTTGTTTGTGATACATGTTCATCTGCTGTTTATCTCTACATATGTACTGTACTTAGCCAGTGTTACATTGTTAATGTCCCACTATCCTCACCCTCTCAATATAACCAATATTCAGTGAAGGTTATCAAGCTTTATGTGATAAGTGTATCGCCAGAATCCTTACAATCTGCCATAAGAAGACCATGGTATGAGACCCTTGATCATGATGGTAGACAGGTAATAGTGGCGGACATTTCTCGTGTCACATCTCCACACCAGACGAGGTCATGCATCTCGCACGTAGATCCAGTGAGTTCCACGACCTGAATATATTCGGCCAGCCGGTAACGATGTC
>JAUTXX010003389.1:0-10148 GCA_032273605.1 Panulirus laevicauda
GGGAAGCTTTAAGAAATAGACGCATATGTTACTTGTTTGGTGAGAAGTTAATTCTTATCATTAACATGCGGGAAATATGTAGGTGTGTCAGAAGTTGTCTCCATTGCTTGCGTGTTCACCTGTTTCATTATACATTTCCGTGTGTTTGTGTTAGGATATGTCCCACGTCCATTTTCATTCACACGTCTGATTCCGTATTCATTTACGTGTCCCTCTAGCAAGTGTCTTCATTTACATTTACAAGGGGGAGCATTCCTGGCTAGCACTGTGTGTTCTGCCACTGGGCAGATGAATTATGTTTGCAACACTCCTGCCGGATCACCTCCTCCGCTGCATCATGTTTTTCATCTTCATTATCTTTTCTTACTATATTTCAACATCCTTTATTCGTCTGTTTTATAATCCTATTTTTTTTTTTTATATGCAGTTCCATCCCTTCCTTTGTTTCTCTTGTTTATAGCCTTTTAGTTGTTTCGTTTGGAAAGCATAAATGGTTTTAGGTCTGTGTGGATATCAATATTTTGATGAATATAGAATAACTGGATGTTTTTGTTATAGGAACGGAGCCGGATATAATTGGATTTTTGGCCGGTCTTTCTACCAGTGTTGGTCCATCTATCAGTGTTGGTCTTCCTACCAGTGTTGGTCTTCCTACCAGTGTTGGTCTCTCTACCAGTGTGTGTGTGTGTGTGTGTGTGTGTGTGTGTGTGTGAGGTAAACATTGGTGTACCTCTTTGCACCTTACCGTCGTACATCTTTCCCAGCGTCTCATCTGTCTTAGGACATTTCTCCATGGCCATGCCATCGCAATGTACATTCCTCCACTCGCAGTTGTAACTTGACGCAACACACCTTTCCCATCTTAATTCTTCAGTATATGTATCTTTTCCCTCATAATTCCTACTACCCCACGCTATTCATTCTTGTCTGTTGCTCATACTCTAGAGCAGTTTGGCCTGGGCGAGTCGAAGTTCTGTATACATACACAAAAAAGTTGGAGCAAGTAATCCATTATGCAGGCTCCTTGCACACGCTCGACTGAACTCCTCCTCATACACCGGTGCTCTGAGATCCTCCAACTCTTCTTCGTAGCATTACTGTGTGTGTTTATCTTGCCACTCCCATATAGTGATTAACTCTCCCTCATACTTCCAAAGCTAATTCAAATAATTCTCCTTTCAAAGTAACAAATGACTCGCCAATTTCTTTGAAACATAAGGACCCTTGCTTCGCTTTTCCTTTCAATTGGTCGTTTTGTTGAATTGACTTTCCGACCAGAGGACGTAATCCCGAAGCAGGACAACCAGTGCGGAATGGTAATCATATAGGTACCGTAGGTTAATGACCACCACTACTATCAGTTTCGTTCTGTTGTGATACTGAATCACTTGGTGGTTCATGCTAGTATTTCTAGCTGTAAAAAAAAGAGAAAAAATACGTATTCTAGTGTAATGTCTACATCATCTTCATATGCTTAAGTGATTATTCACAAATATCCTGAAGGTCTTAAATAATTAGATCTACATCTAGTAACCTTTCTGTCTCTTGTAAGCTTTCCCTTCAACTGGTGACGTAACAAGGCAACTGTCCAGGTACGCAGTATACATTTCATCCAGTTGACATTGTCAGTTTAGTGCGACAGTCTGGTAATCTTCATACAAGATGAATCTACCGTTATCAAGCCACTGTTTCCAATGCAGAAAAAAAAATGTCACCTACATTCATTGTCTGAAGTGTTGTCGTAGCGTTCGTTTCGCCAGAGTTAAAGAAGGCCATGTATAACTCGTCGGTGTCTTTACGTCACCGAGGATATGTTCGCCGTATGATAGAGATTTGTCAACCGTCAGTTACAGAGGCCCTCCTCTTAGGGTAGTGTACCACAGGTAGAGACATGTATTCCGTGGTTAACTCTCAGTGTACCGTGTGATACTGCTATGCAGTCCTGCTCCAGCCATGCCCAGGTTTGACAAGGGCGTTACATGACTCACATGGTGAGTAATGTGGTTTTGAGGGCGTTACATGACTCACATGGTGAGTAATGTGGTTCTGACGGCGTTACATGATGTTGAGTAATGTGGTTTTCAGGGTGTTATATGGCTCACATGTTGAGAAATGTGATGTAGAAGCGAAACAACTTAAGATAGGTTCCTCCCAAGAAAGCAAAGTAAGATGGTCCAAGTTTTCGTTTATGTCACAGGCCACATTCACAGACAAGAGTCCGGGTCGAGGCCAAACTTTAAATGAACAAAGAGCAGAATATATGGAAACGAAAGGAGAAATGCTTTTGAATAAATCTTGTGATAAAAAACTGAGATATAGCACCATAAATATCGGACTATATATATAGCACTCGAATGAATATAAAAAAGGCTGAGGTATATTCTGTAAAGATATTTCTCTTTTTCTGTCTATATTTCGTTCGTTTATCGCGTGATTGAAAGAACTGAAATTCCGTTTTGTATGTCAGTCATTGACAAACAATTGTATTTGAAAAGAATTACTTTTGAGAAAAAGATGATCATATCCCCAAATGAGACGTACCAGCATTCTTTATAATGCAAGTTACTTGAGACAATTCCGTCTTTTATGTGTGTAGATTTCAGCAGAAAGTTACAGTGTTATAGTTTAATATTGTATGATGACCTCTCATGTCCAGTGCAGCTGTGAAAGACGTGTGATCACCCGTTCGTAGCTACATGTTCACATGGTATCGTAGAGGTAGTTCTACACGCGTGAGGGGCCCCCCCATTCCCCTCCACTTTCTGTTCGATCATGCAACTTCTTCAACTTTATACAAGATGATATCATCTTCGGATCGTTTGTTCAGCCTCTGTTCGCCCCAGACAGATGGAAGGCTCCTCACTTCGAAGGACACATCGAAGTCAGGATAGGCGCTGTCTCGAGTTTCTTTTAAGATCGGTCCTTGTCTGACAGAATGTGCACGGGCGCAGTTTTGGGAGCGTCGGACCTATTTACCTATTTCGAGGATATGGCATCATTACCACCTGAAACCAGGCAGGATTATTACTAATTAGTATAGCAGCTCATACACTGGGATGAGTTACTAGTGTTGCAGTAACTATTTATGTGTTTTCCATATTAATGAGGATTAATAAAGCCCCATTGGATAGGCGTAAATCATATGTATATTTAATATCAAATTAAGCTGCCAGCCATATTTTGCTTATTGACCCTGTTCGTGTCCTTATGTGCGTACACAAGTGATGTAAATAGAGTACGTAGATCACGTGTTGTACGTATGTTGTTATCTTCTAGTTCGTAAACGTACGTAGATGATGTTAATGATAGTCTTGTGCCCATTTCAATGGACTGTCTTATTAGGAGTGAACATTGGGCCTCAAACCGCCACCGGTTTCAGTTCCCGTTCGTTGCAAAGGTTTTCCTCTGCAAGTGCTGGTGGATTCTGCTCCATATGAAGGAAGACATGATGGTTTTCAAAGGGAAACGTAGGCTTCTCCTTCCTTTCATTTTTCTCCTTCTCTTCCCTTCTTTTCTTTTACCTCCACCTCCAGTTTCGGTAGACAATTAACTGTTATAACCATAGTGCACAAGTGATGAACAAGAACAGGCAATGAACAAGAAGCATTCATAATGAAAAAGCAACACTTTCGATAAATGTGGAATACACTAGAGCACTGCCAACCTGCTCTGTGCCCTGAATGATCATGGTTCTTCTCAGAGGGGTATATGATCCTTCTTGAACCAGGTGAACATGTTCCCCTGTAGTGAACACGACCCTCGTATAGTGACCAGCAGGCGTAGATAGCAATCTCTGAATATTTTAATTGAATTTTGGCATTCATGGTGACTGTGATATCTTTATAGTGAATATTGCACACCTACGAAGAAATGTAGGCTAAAGGGACGATATAGAATATGTCGTGAACAATTCGGGTTTAGTGATAATTGTTCATCGTTCATGATACATTATCAGATTAAAATGCCACTAAATGAATACAGAATGCCAATTCCTTTTCTCATGGTGTAAAAGACGAATAGGATGCGCTAAGCGTAACTCATGAGCACAAAAGAGTCACTGATGTGACTCCATGGAGTACTTTCGGCGAACATAATGCACTGTACTATTTAAAGATATATCAAGATGTAACGTAAACCTTCTTTTTTGGAATTACCTATAGTTTTCTAGAGAATGTAACCTTATATGTTACCTTATACGTTAACTGTTACTTTACATGCCGCCTCATACTTTACCTTATATGTTACTTAACTTTGTGAACTTTGAGGGAAAGCAACTGCCTTATGGGACGAAGCAATGATGGTGAAAACCCAAAGGTTAGTGTGTGAGTAGTGCAGGCTTGAGTATGGTGGTCATTGCCCTTGTGGTGAAGGCTTCTTAAGACATGGGTGGAGTTGGATCGGTCAAATGCTTAAGTGATTCTGCAGATCATCGCCACGTTCACTTACGTCCGTGTACGTGTCCATGTCCTTGTCCGAGGGAATGTTCCGTATCCATATTCATTCACACGTCCAGCTCTGTATTCATTTACCTGTCTCCCTAACAGCGTCTACATTTACATTTACAAGTGCGAGGATATCTGGGCCAACGAGGTTCACTGGACTGGCCAAGCCCGCTGGACACTAGTCTAGGTAGACTGGTGACGCACTAGGCCCTCTGGTCCGTTCCAGTGTGTTCCCTGTTTTTGGTCGTTATCATTATATTTCATTCCTTCCATTTCGCCTCAGTTCTTCCTACGTTCCTTTCTTCATTAAACTAATATTTTGTCTTCTGTTCCTTTAAGCTCTTTGATCTACTTCCCTTTCAGTGAGTAGTATTTCTCTCTATGTATTGATCTGCTTTACCAGATTTTGGTTAAGAAAGATATTCTGTGGGAATGAGGACAGTGATATTAGAAATAGAGATATCCAGTTCAGTGTTGGTAGCTTTAGCTGTAACAAGTTTAGACAACTACATTATAGGAAAACATCAACCCAAAGGTGTGTTGTTGGTTGTTAACTGCTTACATCCCCCTCACCACCCTAGGCCATACTGAGCACGCCAGCCCACACCCCTTCCCCACCCACTCTACCACTCACACCCACATTAGTTCTCCCTTCACCGCCCAAACCCACTTTCTCTCTTCCTCCATCACCCTTCAGGCCCTCCTCTTCCTCCTTCACTGCCCTACAACAAGCTTTCCTTCCTATGAACCTATTCCCAGCAGTGTCCCCTCTCTAGCACCCTTAACCCACTTCCACTTTCCCTACACCGCTAAAGCTTTGGAATTTTTTGCCTTCTCATGTCGTTCCTGACAGCTATGACCTGAGCCCTTTTAGATGGCTTGTTTTTTTTTTATTTCACTTGAGGACTTACACGATTAACCTTTTTATCTTCACTCATATATTTCATCCCCTTTTTTGTCTTTTATCTAAGGCCAGAACTCGTAGAAGACTTTTGTCCGTGACTGGAGTCTACGGCATGAGATTAAAAAAAGAAAGGTTCGTCACACAGTTAAGTCGTCTTCCACACCCTGGTCCTTACCCTAGCATCCCCAATCCACTTCCTTTCCCCAACTCCCGCCCCAGCCTAGTCCTTTCCCTAGCACATCAGGCCACACTCCCCTCCCTGCTTCCTATCCACCCAGAACACACCCACACACTCCTACCTCCCTCTGCACCTCATCCTGTACCGTACACTGCCCCATCCCCTCAAATGTACTTTTGGACCCAAACGTGATAGTCAGGTAAAGAACCGTTGCCGGCAAATTAATTCATGTGTCAATAAAACTTCAGCGCTGTGAATTCCTGTAAATAATGCCGACAAATGGAAACCACTGTTTTTCACCCACGGTGAAAATTCCTGTGATATACTTCGCTTCTGTTGGATGTCACTCGAGTTTTTTTTTTTTCATACATATTTTTTTTTTCACAGGCGAGCCATCAGCTGAGTGCTACAGTTGGTTAGAAATGGAATCTGTTTCGCCTCGCAAATAGACAGTAAAAGAATTAAAAGATAAAGTAAAAAGCATTCATCTCTTTTGTTTTACCTGAACGATGTAATGCATATCATGCAAAGGTGAGGAATATCGTGGAAGTATTTTGAGCTCCGGGAGAGAAATCCCGTTTTGAATTCTGTCCCACATTCCATTGTTGCGGGTGAAGGTTGGCTTTAAGCTTTTACTGTTCCTCAGGTCACAGCTTTGCCTGGAATATTGTTGTCATCCTATATGCTGTTAACAGACTGTCCTGTCAGTCTGTAGACACACGGAGGAAGTAGGCAGACGCTCGATGACTAACCCCCTCCCCATTACACACAGTTGCCATTGATTCGTACATTTTCTTTTAATATTATCGGGAAAACGTTATCGGTGAGCGGAAGGAAGTGCTGGCAATATGATAGGTATGGAAAGGGAGATGGCGAGGGTGAGTGGTTATGCCTGTAAACACGCCGAGGAAGTTCCTTGCACAGTTGCTAGTTACTCATCATTTTCTCTAGCAGGAGAGAAATTGGGGAATGAATGATTACACCACTGAACAATGTCACTCCGCCGTTCTCCAACACTGTTGTGGAAGTGTCCACTTTGCGTAAGTCCAAGACCAAAGGTCAGTGGCCAGGTGGTCGACGTCTGGATTCGACCTAGTCTTTAGCATACGTGTGATGTAATTTCAGGTTTCATCGCATGAACATACACAGGTTTCCATTCCTGTTGTATCTCCCTTATTTTAAAACAGTCTCGAGCGGTGGGAGTCTTTTGGTACGAGTGCCGAGATTATATTCCCATTCCCACTCCAGCATTTGTTACTGTAACACCCAATGAAGTCCCTTATCTGGCAGGTTTACCTCAGCAGTTGCGTCCCCAGGGATGCGTTGCATACGTGGTCAGTAACGAGATGCAGCTGTAACGACCTCTTTACGCTGATATTATCACTTCATAAACTAGTAACCTTTCAAAAAGTAGGATAGAGTATATTAGATATTGGCGTTATTGTCCATGTGTAAGAGACTGTTGATATGGAAGAAAGGGAAAGAACCAAGATGAGGGAAATCATAGGATGATTTTAGTATCATAAAGTCCTCATATACCTTGTATAAGGTATGGTAGATTAAATGATATTATTGTGCATGTAGGCGTTACTCTGACATTACATAGAAATTCTGTGAAACAGAAGAGAGAGAGAAAAAAAAACGAGTCGCGAGAGAGCAGATCATAGATTGTTATAACTCTACATACTTACGTAACACAGTGGAGTCAAAAACATTCTGACTTCTCAGGATTTCTGATCTGACCTCAAAACTTGACTCAGTGTTCGTTCTATTTCCCTCTAATACAGAAATTACTTTGTTTTCCGTTCCTGAGAACTGTCTGCTAGTGTGCTTCCGACGTTATCAATGTCAAGCAAAACTGTGCCGTCAATTGAGTCACATGATCATTGCGTGGCCGTTGGCAACTCATGGACGAGCCGCTGTGACGTCTGTTTCTTTCCCTACACCGCTAAGCTTTGGAATTCTTTATCTTCTCGTTTCGCTCCTGACTGCTATGACCTGAGCCCTTTTAGATAACTTGTTGTCTCTTACTCTTAAGGATTTACACGATAGCCCTTTTTATCTTCACTCTTATATATTTCAATCCTTTCTTACTATCTTATTGAAGGCCAGAACTCGAAGAAGGCTTTTGTCTGTGACTGGAACCTACGGCATGAGATAAAAAAAAAAGTTCGTTATACTGTTAAGTTGTCTTTCACTCTCTTAAGAAGGACTTCCTCAACAGAGCAAAGCATAAAAAGACAGTCTCCACCCATCGCGCTGCTCATCTCTCTACTTAGAAACTGTCTTTTATTGTTATTTTTTTGTCTCCCCCACATTAAAAACTTGAGGACCTTAGCCACATCCCTCGCCTTATCACCATCAACTTGCCCCTTTTTTTTTTTGATGGCTAACACCCGTGGCAGCAACTTCTTCTGGGTCATTTTCCTCCTCCAGGCTGTACCCCTGGGTTTCTCAAACGTTTTTTCCTCCGTCTCTTTAAGAAAATTCATGAATCCGAGGGACGCTCTGAATTCAGGAAAACGAAGGGGAATAAGAAAAAAAGGGAGAAAGGGAAAATTCTTGCCTCGTTGACACGAACAACGTTTTATTTTGTCGTGTTCGAGATTATGGTCAGTTCGTCGACTGGGTTTTGCCAGATAGATCCTTCCTGCTGCCAGTCCTCACGGGAGGCGCTGTTCGAAAAGAACTGAGCAACTACGACACGAATGGGCTACACTCAGACATGGCCAGTGTGTGTGTGTGTGTGTGTGTGTGTGTGTGTTCACTCATATTGTACTGAAAACCATTCCATGTCTCTTTTTTTCTGCTCCAGATTTGTTATTTCCTCTTCATTATTTTATTCACATTCATTCTTTTTTTTTGAATATTTATTGATTTTTGTGACATGGAGCGAGACTCCTCGGAAGGAACTGATGACTACCAACTGGGACTCTAAACCATCTCGTTTAAATACGTTTGTTAATTCCACTTCCACTTAACACACGTCATTATTTATCAGCGTAACGATATTTGCGTACCATTACAAGTATTTCCTGGTAATTTTAAGGTTAACTATTGGAAACGCCAGAGTGTCCTTGGTAATATGAAAATACTTCAGGGGTACTGGGATCCAGTGGTAAATGTGTTTCTTGTCAGAACGACAGCTGCCTAAGTTGGTCGCCAGTATCAGCGTGGGCTGTAATTATGTCTAAACTATTTTCTTTCCTTTATTACTCGTTTGCTGAGGCCCGGTAGTGTCAGGAAGGGGCGACTTACCTTCAGAAGAAAAAAAATCATTCCTCCCTTTTTTCCTTCCTCTCTTTGTTCCGTCTTTCGAAGTGCTACATCCTGCTCCAGGAGTCCTTTCTACCTGGAAATGAGGACCTGGAGTATCACACGGACCTTGTATTCGAAGACGGTGTTAGGGTAATTATGAATACATGAATTACATACATGTACATAATCACCATGCAGTCTGTAATCTTGTGAGCATCAAGAGGATCATCGTCTGCATGACAGCTATGTACCTGCAATTGGCTTTTATTGAAATTTAGAATTTCCTCCTACTGGTAAGAGGGTCATTATGAATTTTATTTTCTTATTTCACATTCACTTGTTGCAGTCTGCTCAGATAGCACACATGTTCTTCTGAAGAGCTCTTTCGTGTGTGTGTGTGTGTGTTTGTGTGTGTGTGTGTGTGTGTGTGTGTGTGTGTGTGTGTGTGTGTGTGTGTGTGAGTGTGTGTGTGTGTGCAGACGCACTTGTTAGTTTATGGTCTTCGTATCTGCTTGCATCCGTACCCAGCCGCCTCTTCTGAACTACCCGCTTCATTGATTCCTCTTCCGTCTTAACTGTCATTCGCTTTCATAACATTTATTCTGTCGTCTGAAATCAAATCAGACACAACTTGGAGTGCGTATATGTATCTTGTTATGGTGACGATTCGTCGAGTAGATTACCGTAATAACTCGAAGTTATAAATAGTTATGAAGTCACATTGGAGGTGCTGTGAGATTTTGATTTCCAACATATCCAAGATTTTCGGCACTAATATTCATGTGGGACCTACGCCTCACAACCATACAAGAACGTTGCACTATAGCATCATCGAACATACTATTCTCTGCCCTCAGTAAGCTCTCTCTCTGTCCACATACTACTTGCCATTTCTACTCTCAGGTATGTGTAACATTCCACTTCCTTTGGATTTACTCCTGTCAATCTCACACCCCAACTATCGTTTTTCTCTCCACTGTTAAACCAAATAATCATTATTTTACTCAAATTTTTCCTCCATTTCAACTTTCCCCCACTCAACTGAACTCATAAACCATCTTCTCCGGTCTCTTATTCGAGGCTGCTACCGGCGACGTGTCATCACAAAGGAAAGATAAAGATTCCCCCACCTTGGTAGACACGTTGAATACCATGATGACTCACCCTAGAGTGTGTGACGCGAGAGTCAGGACAAGCCTCGGGGCAACGTGACATCACGGTATTAAAACCGTAATGTAACGTGGCAGGTGAGCGACGCCCTGGTGACTGATGTCATGTGCTGAGCTACGCTGTCACGCCCACCCTCTCTATAGCCTGCAGTTTAGGGAATACGATGATAACTTTTATGAAACTGCGATAATTCTGA
>JAUTXX010003400.1:0-10148 GCA_032273605.1 Panulirus laevicauda
CTGACCTACATTGTACCTTTCAGTCATACCTAGATTTATGTCTATTGCTCTCCTTTAGTGTGTCTTCCTTTACCATTCAGTACTTTTCCCACAACCTTAACTACACACCATCTTCGTCAGGTATTCGCCACTTGGTTTTCGTCGTGTCTATATTCCTCAATATCTATCGCCTTCAGTCAGTGTACAATACGTTGTGATTTCATTCGTCTCTTCTTTTAATTCCTGGAAATTAAGTTGACCTGAATGACGCATCACTTGGTTGATACACCTGACTTACCTATACCTGGATGACACACCTGACTGACCAATACCTGAATGACACACCTGACTGACCTATACTTAGACGATACACCTGACAGACCTATACCTAGATGATATACCTGACTGACCTACCTGGATGATACATCTGACTGACTTATATCTAGATGATACACCTGACTGACCTACCTGGATGATACATCTGACAGACCTATACCTGGGTGATACATCTGACTCACTTAACTATATGTTACACCTAACTGACATACCTGAATGATACATACACCTACCTCATCTACACCTCTATCATACACCTGACTAACCAACCTGGATGATACACCTGACCTACCTGGAGGGCCCTAGTGATCAACAAGATGACTTGGGCTGCCCCAGCCTCTTGGATAAGGCGCCAGGACCCGATGTGCATGGCTGCGAGGGAGAGAGAGAGAAGAGGCGAGAAGAGGATCTGGGTCCGCCTGGGGCCCAGCCTCTCACACAACAAGCCCCCAACCACCGACCCGGGGATGCACAGGAACAGAGGCATTGAGGCTGTAAAATAAGGCGCCACACATTATCAATCTTCCCAAGAGACAGTAGCAGTCTCGACTGGAAGTAATATTTAGATGACTGAAACGCCACAGAGGAAATATCAAATTGAAGTCATTGTTTAAAGTAAATAGGCAACTAATTATCTTTTTCCGTTTTGAATGGTTGATTTTATGGTGATGTGGTGGTGGTATGGCATTTAATCAGTTGGGGGAAAACGGGAACTAATGAGAGAAAAAGGCTTCGTCGCGAGTCTTCACCAAACTGATCCACACTCGTCCTTATTAATAATAATAATAATAATAATAATAATAATAATAATAATAATAATAATTGTGTGTGTGTGTGTGTGTGTGTGTGTGTGTGTGTGTCGAACACTGGGGTAGGGGGAGAAAGGGTCTGTAGTCAACTCGTGATTAAACTAGTTAAAGACTCATTGCTTGACATTACCAACCTACTTCCACGAATTCTAATCTGCCGTGCTAGCTCGTCTCCTCTCCATTTGACGTTATACGCTTCTCAGTCTGAGACCTCTGTCTTTTCTAAGAGAGACGTCCAGTGTAGAAAGATATCTGCGAATAACAGTAAAGAAAACGGTACCTATTATGCGTTGATTCGCTACGCCGTTACTTCCATTCTCTTTCCGCTCTCTGGCCTCTCCCTGTAACCACAACTCCCTTTTACGCACCATCTTCCTCTCATATGTGCCCACAACCTCTTACATACATCGTACTCCTCCTTTGTCCTCTCAGTTCCTCCACTTCCCTCACGCCAGCTCAACATCTGAGTGTATTGCGAGGGCAGTTCATTACCGAAATTATACCCAAGGTTGCCATTCTCGGTGTAGCAATCTGTATGTACCCTCTCCATGTGTACTTTACTTTTATGACTTAATTGGGTGATGCTCCGATAGCCTCCAGTTAGCTAGTTTTGTCTGGTTTACTGGGGTCTCAATAAATGCCGTTGCAGCCTCAGAAACTGATGTCTCACTATATAACTGGTACTTAACGCTAAGTCTCAAACTAACTAGTGCTTCATGCCAAGTCATTTGCTAACTGGTACTTCAATGTCAAGTCTCTCACTAACTGTACGTAGATTAAAGACAGTTCCTTATCAACCAGTGACTGGTCTAAATCTTGGTATGGTGTAGACAGACGAAATGTCACGGAAACCTCACTTCACATAGTTTTGGAGAGTTGATTAATTTTAATATCATGTTGTTGCCACTGAAATACTTTCTTGACGATTCCCAAGAAAATCTAACACCACACTGGCTTCGAAGATGCCTCCTGCATCTCCAGAACGAGAGAATAAACGAAAGACTGTCTTCAGACATGTAAAAGTCCGTCATGTCATTGTGAGCTCGGCGCCACTCCGCAATGTTTACGTTAGGACCGAGATGTTCTGCTAAATAAGTACCACTATTCAGTGATTTTCTTATCAAAAGAAGTCGGAGGGACATGAGTTACATCAGTCTGTCTCCAACCTTGCAAAATTTCTACGACTCTTCACGTATTGTTGGATTTTTATCGGACAATTTCTAAGTTAACAATTGATAAGTGGTAAAACGCTGTACGGTTAAGTTGTCAGGCATAAAATTCAAATACTGACAAGCAGATCTCAAAAAAGAAAGAGATCACAGAGAGGTAACACTCATCACATTTTCTGTTCAACTAGTATTTCTCCTTATATCTTTTCGTCACGGTAAAAAGAACTACAAAAGATAAAAAGGGATCAAAGTTCTCTTTTCTGTACTTGTACCCGACACCATTATACGGGTTTCACTCTCACGCAGCATTGATAAACAGCGAGTGAGCGGGAGAACCCCCTGGCAACTGCAGCTTCTTAAAAGAGGACAGTGGCAACCTCAGTAGCGGATTCTGAACGCGTCAAGGAAAAAATATAAAGCATGACAGTGAACGCGACGGGGGTAGATGAATTTGCAGAAGCTGGTTGTAAGTTATGGGTAATTTGTGACACTTGAGGATAAGACTATAACTTTGATCTTAGTGATAGTGCAGGCGCCCCCCTACCACAGCCTCTTCCTCTCTTATAGACCTGACTGTTTTCCTTCGTATTCTCTCTAGTAACCTCTCCTTGAACACTATCCGTCTAACGCCTCTCCTAATTTCTTATTTCGTAAATGCTCTCTGAGACCTAGTTGTTTGATGATGTTTCCTCATTAGCTCCTTTCTCATGTCCAACTATAATACTCCACACACGATTCCAGTTCAAAGATGGCGTCTGTGCTTATTCCAACATCAACACACCTACTGCATGCCTCGAGGACCCTGAGTGCCTCAACTTTGATGTTATCTGGCTCAAAGTTTGTCTCCCAACTACCACACTTTTCCCCTGTGTCCTCTACTCCTCTCCTAATTCTATGAATCTCATAGCTTTCTTCGACTGTCCAAACTCCTGCCATGAGAATGTGGCATCGTTTCACCCGCAAGCCGAGATCCAATATACCTCGGGGATTTCAACGTTCACCATAGGGAATGGTTGAATTCCTCCCGTATGGACGGTGGGAGGATTGAATTCCTCTTGTTCTCCATTCCCAATGAGCTGGAGCAAATTATCTCCCACCCCACCTATATTCCTGACCGCTGTGACCATTCTCCTAATATTCTAGATTTGTCCTTCATCATTAATCCCTTGCGCTGTTACTACACCATCTCACCCCCCCTGTTGCTTCATCTGACCACACTCCCATAAATCTATCTATATTAATGGCACTTCCCCTCCAGCAACCCCTTTTCTAAACGTAAATATTGGCACCTCAGCAAAGCTGACTGGAATAACTGAAGACAAATTATTTTCTGACTTTCCTTGGGTAAATTTCTGTCTCTAACATGGTGATGCCGCTGTATCCGCCAAACGCAGAGCAGAGGTTAATGTCGCGGGAATGGACGCATTTATCACCTCTTCCTTCCTCGATGACCTCATCTTCCAATCCACGGTTCAACCGTTCCTGTTCTGTGGCCATTTGGGTATGGAATGAGACACATCGGGCTTGGAAAAAAAAAAAACCCCTTCCTCCGACTCACGAGTACCATTTATCACTACCGTAATCATTCAAGTACCTTATCTTTTATCATCCCTTTCCAAAAGAAGTACGATAACCTATCCACGTCATCAACTGACAGGTCTTTCTGGTCTTTAGCCAATGGCATCGGTAACAGCGTCTGTCTCTCCCGTAAACAAAGCAACTCTCTCTGCTTCCCATTTCCCCTCTAATTCGTAAACACTTTCCCTTGTCTCTTCTTTTTCCCTCTTATTAACCTCTTGACGTGGGTTTTAGTACGTAACTGGAGCCTCCAATGAAAGGAAAAAAAAGAAGAGCATTGTGTCTGTCAAGGTAGTGATGCCAAATATGGACGAACCATGTCTGGTGGGTTGGAGATTAAGACTGGTTGGGAGGGCGAGTGTTCAGTACTTGACAGGTTGATTTAGTGTGTCTGTGTTTTGTTAGTGCTATATCTGTCAAGGGGTGGTGGTGGTGGTGGTTGGAGGGGAGAGGAAGGATCCGTGAGTAGAGGATGCTTGAAATTTGAGGTTGGGGTCAAGCTTCTTGTTTCTACCTCTGAGGGTGTTGGCTAGTGGTTAGTTACGAAGTGCTTTGGTTGGGAGAGGTCTAGTGTTGTCATTCACCAAACCAACTGATTTGAAAGGGAAGAGTGTAGGAAGGTGGAACTCACCAAACCTTTTGTGGGAGGGTGGAACTCACCAATCCAACTAATTTGATGGAGACAAGTGTAGGAGGGTGTAACTCACCAAATAAATTTGAAGGGGATGAGTGTAGGAGGGTGGAACTCACCAAACCAATTTAATTGAAGGGCATGAGTGTAGGAGGGTGGAACTCAACAAACCAACTAATTTGAAGGGGATGAGTGTAGGAGGGTGGAACTCACCAAACCTTTTGTAGAAGGGTGGTACTCACCAAACCAACTGGCTTGAGAGATCGATAGTTGAAGGGTCTCGTTCGTGCCAGTCAACTGCGGTAGAGCCACGGACGGGTACGCAAAAATCCCTGAGATGCCCGACATTAGCAGCCCAGACGACACGCTCACCAGCACCTGAGGAATTATCGTTTTAGTGTCGCCCAAGTCAAGGAGAATTGAGAGGAACAGTATCAGCGACATCTAGATCTCTTCATAGTGTACAGAAGTGCTTTGGCTGCCACCCACACGCTGGTTGTGGAGATAAGCTAGGTAGACCAGTGCCCCCATTTTAATGGCGATCAGTGATAAGTTAAAGAGGGTAGTGAAAGTACGTGAGATTGAAAAAAAGAGGCTGGTGTGCGGAGACACCAATAGCGACTGGACGAGGAATGGGTTAAGGTGAGGGTAAACGAAAACGAGGAGAGAAGGAGAGAGAAAAGAGGGTATTTAAGGAAGCACTGCCTCCATGTGTGGGTAGAGTGGGTGGTACGCAGCTAGTGGGATGTGGACGTTTGAGAGAGGGTAGTGAGTAGAGGTGTGAGGAAGTCGCCAGTGTAAAGAGAAAAGAGAAGTGTATGGGAGATACCTGCTAGAAAGGAGTGCGAGTGATTGAGAGATGTACAAGACGAAGCTAAAGGAGAACACAAGGAAGGTGAAGGGACTGATAAAAAAGGGCATATGAGATGGGATAAATGGTACCGGCAACTTAAGAAAGAATAAGAAAATCTTTTGGAAGGAGGTGAATACTGTAGGAACGTGAGTCAGTGAGGGGATATGATGTAGAAGTGGTAACAGGCAAAGAAGAGGTAAAGAGGAGATGGAGTGAGCGTCTCAAGGGACTTTTGAATGCAATAGATGATAGGGTGGGAGTTGTGGGGTGTTTGGGACGAGGAGGTTAAGTGGAACAAGAGAATCATGGCATGTGGTTTGGTGAAAAGCGAAGAGGTGGTGAAAACCTTGTGGAAAATGAAGTGCGGCAACGCAGCTGGTGTATACGGGACTAGAGTTAAATTTCTCAAGGAGTGACAATGATACTAATTGGTTGGTTAGGACTTTTAGCGCAAGTATGGCGTAAGGTGAGGTGCCTGAGGACTGGCGGAATGCCTATATAGTGCCATTAAACAAGGGAAAAAATTATTCCACGACGATTGATTTTGGATGTCGATGATTGAAACTATTTTGTCCTCTAAAAGCAAACATAGGAAAGGAGGCAATCATCTCTTCCTCAATTTTTCCCTCCTACAGTTTCAGTTTTCACCTGAAGGCTTGTCAAGAGCTTTTGAAAGCCAAGCCAGTGCCTGATCTCGACCTTAGATGAAAGTGCTGAAGTCGATCACCACAGCAACGATAACCGTAGAAACCGTTACTTTAAAGTAGCATCCACTTAAAAAAAAAAGACTTGAGGCCGGGGAATGAATAGAAATATAAAAAAAAGAATCATCCTTTTCGTTCACTGTCACCATAAATTGAAACACTACCACTAGAGAGCTACCTGACTTCAGACTGATCTAGAAAATATACAAGGGCTATGCCAAAATTCGGAGCACATCTGAGTGAAGACTAGAATTTAGGAAATCTTGCCTATCATTTTCCTTTGGCTGTGGCACCTCTATTATGAAAAATAGGACTCTTGTTGGACATATATATATTTTTTCTGAGTTTATAAATAAGTCGGAAAAAAATTTTGCAACGAGAATAAGCCGTGAAACACTGGCGCGTTGCCAGAATGGTTGGGCGCACTTTGGCAATACTGAGGCGTCTCTGATTCCACCTCAGTTCTGCTTTAATGAATGTATCTCTAGTTTTTGAAAAGGTCTCCTCCAGTTGTGATGACACAACGGCCGACGACAAAAGAGGAACTTTTCTTCCATAGCGTTCGGACTTTGATGCTGCCATGATTTAAGCATAGTAATGTCGGCAGACATAAGCCAGCTGTAACTAGCTGCCAACTCGTCTTTATGGCTGTAATTAGTCACTACTGTGTCCACTCGTCTTTATGGCTGTAATTACTGTAACTAGTATACCCACTCGTCTTTACGGCTGTAATTACGTCCTGCTTCATGTCAAATGACATGTCAACTGATGAGGAAGGGAACTGAAATAAGACAGTAAAAACTAGGCTCGGAGCCCCGCCTGTTTGTACTGATGTTTACACTGCAACTTGGCTGTTGTGTGGAACTGTGCTGTCTCATCCTACTCTGTAGGTGATGCGGACGAACCCGACGCCTAAAATCCGGGAAGATCTGAAACGCATATAAGATAATTACATTTCTTGGCTGTTCTCCATATCTCAGAAGCTAGTATACTACTTGGGAATGTGAGCGAGCCAGAGTAATAAGGATTAATCCCGTCTAACGCCGAGCTGAGAATGTTGCTAATAAATGACCGATTTGTCTGTCAGACATTTGAGCAGTTTGTTTCGTAATATTCGATTGTAATCGTTACACATTAACGACACATATAGCGACTTCAAATACATACTGGGCGGTGTTCTTTTTAACAGACGAGTGACGTAAAACATTTCATCAAAAAGGAAATATGATATATGGATGTAGATACCTATAACCTCGTATGCTGGATGATATATCTGCAAGAAGACGATTACTCTACATGATTCTGTGGTGGTGACGTTCCGTTAATCCAACATTGCAGACAACCAATCTCTGGCTACCAGAGGTAATCCTGGGATGGTCTCACTTTCGCTTCATCGTCTTTTTCCTTCCTGCTTTTAGCACTTTCTTCTGTAGACCCATACGATACGTACAAGACAACACACAATTAATGCCATCTTGGGTGGATAGAAGATGACAAAAAAAAGAAAAAAGAAAAAGAAAATATGAGTCAATGGTGTATGTCTGTAGACCTGACTCTTCAAGGTAAAAAGGTTATAACAAAAGGAAAAGACAAAGAAAGGAAGTGAATTCTACAACTCAATTATTCGTGGAAAGACGGAGGCGTGTAATAAAAGACCCATCGTCGTGTCGGTCTCTATCAACAAATTGTGAGAAACAGCAACCAGCCACGTGCCTCTAAGCCAAGCCAAGATGTCAAGGACACACACACATACCCACCCACCCACACACACACACACACACACACACAATGTATCGTATGAGATCAAAGGCAGCAACACTGGTGGACAGAGAGTGATGATCGGAGAGAAGTGACACCTGGGGAATCTATAAAAAGGAAAACTTTTTGGTTCCACTTTCACTCATAGATCCATATCCCAGATGAGTGAACGGTCATCCATACAAGGTGGAGATAAAGCCTGTATATATGAAATAAATGCTAAGAGTAAGATTAATCATGTTATAAAACTACCCCAGAGTTTTTTTTATTTTATGTGGGGTTTCTAGGTTAGAGTAGAGGATATGGTTATATCCAACATGAGTCTGGGTGAACTAGTATTCTGAGACTGAACAGAGGGGGAACGACTAATACTTAGAAAGAAATATATAAAGAAATCGTCTTTTAGCACAATTAGATTTAATCAGGTTACAACCAACTCATTCTGAGGTGTCGCTTAGGTTCGAAATGAACGAGGAAATGTAATGGGAATGGGAAAGAGAATGAGTACCAGAATGAGGAAGAGAGGGAAAGTGAGCTCAAGTGTGTACACTGGAATCATTAACATAAGACTGAATAGAAGACAGGTCATTAACGGAGGCAAGAGAAAGTATAGGCCAAATGACAAACCCCTGTGGAATGCCACTGCTGACAGAATAAGCAAGGGAGTTCACTCCATCAGACACTACTTCAGTGGATCGACCAGAGAGGAGGCTAAACTTTAGAGAACATAATAAACCACGTAGACCAAAGAAAGAAGAAGGTTAACAAACAAAGACTTACGCAACATCTCGTCGGATGTTTTGGAGACGTCGAATGCCACGACAAAAGCTTCACCAGTATTCCTGAGAAAGGAAAACCACACGTAAATGAAAGAGACCTCCAGTCAGCCTAGCAATGTGAGAGCCGTAGTGATGACTAGAAAGATGAGGCAACACAGTTAGAGGGGTTAGATCAATCTGCACCGAGGTACGTATTCTGCAAGGAAGTATGTTAAGTTTGGGTGTTCACACATAGGCGCAAAAAGGCGAGGAAGGATCGGAACTATGTAGCTCAGAGGAACACACTCCGAGGACTCGAGACGGTGTGCCTCCCATCCATATGCCTTGCTGATTTGCGAGGTGGGAGTCGCCGGATCAGAGGGAGGAGGACCAAGCGGAGAATTAGCCGAGGGAGCATTGGAGGAATCTATGGTCCTGTACCCAACAATGGAGGCTTTATCAATCGGAGAGTTAGTGGTCGGAAGAGAGAGGAAAAACCTGTACTGCAGGAGTTATTGGGGACGCCTCTAGTTAATAATCTCCATCACTACATATCATCTGACATTTTATGAAATGTTCTCTTGTTTTTGCGCATGCATACATGATACGTCACGAGGGGGGGGGGGGAGGAATAAAGTATTGGGTGGAGAGATTATGATCTCCCCGCCTAAATATCAACATCCATATTGTTTACAAATACTTGGACGTCATTTCAGAAAAAAAAAAACATCTAACTATGTCAACTGTAGCTATGTATATTCCTTCTAAAACCATCCAGAATAGTGTCTGAACCTTTAACGCTTCACTGAAGTGTTGCCAAAATAAAGCTAATTCGCTGAAAAAAAAGATGAACGATTTGGTACTTCTGGCATACGCAAGCTACTGCTTAGCAAGTCTTCAGCTTGTTAAATACATACTATACCTCAGCTTTTTGGTCTGTATTGAGGTTGTTGCCTTAAAAGCACACTGTGCTAGGAACATAATACGTGGTGTGACTGTCTGATCACACACAGGAGGAATACGAAACTGTTCCAAGGCAGTAGTAAAGACATTCACCCACTTTTGCTATCGCACGGTCAGGGGTCGTGATAGGGAGAGATGCTTAGGTCCTTATGAGGGGAACAAACAAATAAAAGATGTTGGAAAACAAGATTTTTATAATCAAAATGATCACACCAGCGCACGAGCTGTGTTGGCAGTTACCCAAGTGTCAAACACACCTCAGGACTCTCAATTTTCTTTGGCTTTCTTCCCACAAGGATAAGGAATACTTAATTTAGAAATCATTTTGCAAGACAGTCATTCATACATTAGGTACGAAGCTACTGAAGCAAAATGTGTGCAAAAAACATCTCTATGTAAAAGACATTGTAAAGTATTATTCCCGATAAACAATAAAGAGGTAAAGCAGCAACAGCTCTGATGCGATTTCGATTCCTATCACGCGCAGCAACAAGCGAGGCTGCCTCGAAATATTTTACGGTCGGTCAGAGAGCTATGGCTGTACCCGTTCTCTCTCTCTCTCTCTCTCTCTCTCTCTCTCTCTCTCTCTCTCTCTCTCTCTCACACACCC
>JAUTXX010003410.1:0-10148 GCA_032273605.1 Panulirus laevicauda
ACCACAGCTCCCTATCCACATCCAGGCCCCACAGACCTTTCCATGGTTTACGCCATACGCTTCACATGCCCTGGTTCGGTCCATTGACGGCATGTCAACCCCAGTATACCACATCGTTCCAATGCACTCTATTCTTTGCACGCCTTTCACCCTCCTGTATGTTCAGGCCCTGATCGCTAAAATATTTTTCGCTCCATCCTTCCACCTTCAAGTTGCTCTCCCGCTTCCCCTTGTTCCCTCCACCTCTAACACATATATCTTCTTTGTCAACCTTTCCTCACTCATTCTCTCCGTATGTCCAAACCATTTTAAATACATCCTCTTCTGCTGTCTCAACCATACCCTTTTTATTACCACACATCTCTCTTACCTTTCTTTACTTACTCGATCAAACCACCTCACATCACATGTCGTCCTCAAACATTTCATTTCCAACACATCCACCCTTCTCCGCACAATCCTATCTATAGCCCATGTCTCGCAATTATATAATATAGTTGGAACTACTATTTATTCAAACACCCATTTTTGTCCTACAAGACATTCTTTCCTTCCACACATTCTTCGTCGCTCCCAGAACCTTCAACCCCTCCCCCACCCTAGGACTCACTTCCGTTTCTATGGCTCCATTCGCTGCTAAGTCCACCTCCAGATATCTACAACACTCCACTTCCTCCAATTTTTCTCCATTCAAACTTAACATCCCAACTAACATATCCCATAATCCTGCTGAACCTAATAACCTTGCTTTTATTCACATTTACTCTCAACTTTCTCCTTTCACACACTTCTCCAAACACAGTCACCAACTTCTGGTAACTTTGCAGATGTCACCCACTTTTTCAGTCTCAATTGTTGCAGTACATCCAGTTTCGTCTCCAAAGTGATGCTCTTACCTTTATCGATAACTTGGAGTGGCGCTTGCTACAAGGTAACTACTTTCTTGGGACTCATCAGTGTTGTGGTTGGTTGTTAGAGTAATTAAGAAAACAAAGATTAAGAGCACTGCACTTTCCAAGTGGAATACAGCAGGTCTCAAAATTACTACCAAATTATGTATTATCGCTTGGCTAGCCATTTGAGGTAGCTTGCCTTTCGGTTCAGTTCATCATATTGAAAACAAATCTGTGAGAACACTGGATGCCATAGTCTCTTATAAGCACTGGCAAGGCAGGCTAAGTGAGCCCACTACTAACTTCATCAAAGTATGAATAAAACTAGTTAATAAGTGCACGAGCTTTCTTCACTTATTATATGGATTACACTAATAGCTTTTTTTCTTAATTTTGGAGGTTCCAGTCATAGACAAAAGTCCATGTCAAGGCTTGCACTAATTGAAAAATAAAGAGGTTAATGAAAGGGGAAAAGAAGAAACATTCGTTTCTCCAAAATTATTGAATTTCATAGATTTCTTTGTCCTAGGCATATTGGATTTGTCATACTCGAGTGTAATGCGAAACTCATCCTATCGGCGAACAACAACTGACTCACTTCCCAAGCCCTCTCATCCACAACAGACTGTATACTTGCCCCTCTCTCCAAAACTCTTGCATTCACCTCCCTTACCATCCCATCCATAAAACAATCAAACAACCATGGAGACATCACGCACCGCTACCGCAAACCGACATTCACAGGGAATATATATAAACACACGAGAATTTATATGCTTTAGATATAGCTTACGCAGGCTCTGGGTGCTGTTCTTCACCTTTGCCGTTGTGTCTGCGACCAAGCTTCTCTAGTAAGGGTCTTGTCTTGCAGCCAATTACAGCTGCAGGTCAGGTGCCGGTGTAAAGTACAGTCTGGCTGGTGTGGTGCATCTTGAACATCCCACAGTTCCTATCTGAACAATTCCAGAACTCTTTCTATGACATTTTCATCACACATTTAGTGGAGCCGTCTACATTCCAGCAATATACTTTGAAATTTCCTTATGTATATTCGCTCCACCAAGCTGGGATTAATTTTTCACATTCTTGCCCGTTTGTCATTCAAGCGTGAGATCATCTTCGTTATGTAAGTGAGGAACTAGACCTTCCAGTACTGTCTGTATACATCGTGACGCGCGTCCCCGATGTATTCAATCGATCATGGCAGTACAGGATCACTGGCCATCTTCCGAAACTCAGAAATTTCTTCGGCTTTATATGGCGATATCTGCACACAACAGCACCCAAGCCAGGAAAGACCAAATGCTCTGAACAGTGAATCACTACTGCTTCCCAGGTTTTAAAGCGTTTCATACGGTCAAACTTACCATATGAAACTATGTAATGTCTGCAGTGAAATACCTGTTATAAATTGTAACATCTTACGTAATGTCAATCCACTGGGGCCTGACTAAGACCCTTTGTGACCCCTGTAATCTTTTTGTGCTACCGCTCACAGGATGAGCATGGGCGGCACAATAAATTTTGCCGGGGTTACCGGCACAAATCGAATCAGTCATACAGTCGACGAAGATCTGGCAGTTCCTTTGTCGTGTTTTTCGACGGCAAGTTCGTTCCTCATCATCATAATAAGCATCAGATGCATTTCTCGCGTTTCTGTTTAATATTCAGTATATGACAGTTTCTTTTTTTTTTCCCTCAGTTAATGAATTGAAACCCTGCCCCCCTGGAAAACATTTTTCTTTGTTTTACTTAGCCGACTGCAAGACTTGGTTGACGTGCGTGCGCGTGCGCGTGCGTGTATGTGTGTGTGTGTTTTGGTTCTGACTTGCCCCAGTGGACGAGACTATCACAGTTACACTGGTGTCACTAGCAAAGGATGATACGTAACTGTACCGTGTGTATGACTGTCATACAGAGGGATTCGACCCAGCAAGGTAGGAGAGGACACAGGTTCTAGCAACCGACTCGGTGGATTCTGTACAGTTAACTATGGGATCTAGTTGACTGAGAATCACAGAGTCAATGTCCTAGTTCATCTGCTGCGTCCTTTAGTTATATGAATGTTTTCCTCTAGCTGGTTCCTAGGGTTGCTCTCCACTCCGTAGCCTGACCTACCGCCAATATTTTCTTCTGAACACCTGATCCTAAAGGCCGTTTTTTCATCACATCCCCTAATGCCATTATAAATGAAGCAACTGGGCTGGTCATGTAAATCCTGGGGGCACTTGTCTAGATCCCTCCTAAATCGATCCAGCGGAATCTCAGGACACGTCTAACACCTGCTGGAAGCAAGCCGAACTCTCCTGGGTTACCGACACTGTACTGCATCTGAGTGTCTTATGACTGTTCTTATCTCACATTGCTCTACATAATCTAACACATCTCCCATTTCCACTAAGGCGTCTTATCTTTCTACCTAAGTATGGGACCATCACTCTCAAAAAAGTATATGTCTTCATCACAATGGATCTCTCACATTATAGCGATCATCAAAATGTTTCCTCTTCATCTCAGTAGTGAAGAGGTTGGACTACATCGCTGCCTGCCGATTCTGACCTTCAAACTCAACAATTTCCAAGAATAAGACTATACCTGACCTGAACAGTGTTAGTAATGGTCTTCCCTTCCTGGATCTCAACGTTCGACATCATGAGATTGAGAAACCACCCGAGACGAGCGTCCTCTCCACTGGGAACAAACTTAAACAGCAAGAGGCCCCTGGCTTTCCATGCTTTACCGTCACGATCTGTGAGCGAATTGTTTAGAAGCCGCAGATCCGCTGGCTTGATCTGTTCAATTCTTGCGCCTTTCCCCAGCAGACTCCACGGTCAAATCACCGTCAAATGTGCATGTTTAGTCACCTTCGACCAAGATGTATCATCGTCAATGAACGAAAACGAGTACAATATTGTCGAGGAACTTCTCACTAAAAAAGGAGGCCATCGTTTTCCTGATACTGGACGTAGCGCAGCCTTCAAGCTGCGGGAGACCTAAAAAGAAAGGGGTCCTGTGATACGTAATTGAAAACATTTAATATGTACAACAGTTATTCTTACGGTTGTCTAAAATTCGGTGTTTGAGCAGTTAAGAGAAGCACCAAGGTCCAGCAAGAAAGCCATGATCTCTCTTTCAGACCATTACAAGTCCTTGATAAAGTGATATATTTTTCTTAGTAACATTCGGGTCCCTCCGTTACGAAGAGGAGCCACGTCTTCAGATCTAAAGCTGACCGGGACCTTGAGGTTGGCTCTCTGTCTCCCAGGCAAACAGAAGGTTTAGCCAGTGACAGAGCAGATCTTAAGGGATGTTCCACTTGGATCAAGGTAAACCCACACCTCCTCAGGCGGCCACCTTTTACTTTTTGAAAAGTTTCGGACCGCGAATATTTCAGGTGTGCGGACACGTTGAGGGAGCGAGAACATTGTTAACAGAGGGATGGAGAAAACATGACAAGTGGTAAAGAAAACGAACGTGACCCAATCGGTACAGTCATAAGATTTTACTGGTATTAAAAGTGTGTCATAATAGATAACAATGGTTATGAAGATGTTCACTTATACAGTAAGATGATATGACCTTTGGACTCGACCCTTGCTTATGACGACATAACTCTTGACCAGGCCTCAAGTAGAGGTTGGGTGAAGGGTCCACGCATCATACATATGGGTCGTGCCGTCGAGTCACAGAGATTACAGCTTTCAGGAAATAAAGGAAATACAGAAACAATATAAGCTTAAATCTCTACTGATCATACTCGTAAAAGTTTACGTATTTATGGTTTTGCACCACTTCCTTAAGACATTAGGCCTGGCGGGAGGTTAGTCCTGACACATTTTCCAAACCTTTGAGGTTTACATTAATCACTGGTTTCGTTATAAAAATTTCTTATATTCCAGAAAAATAATCTATACTTTTCTAAGCGATTTTTCAAACTCATTACTTTCACAAAGAGTTTTCGTATTCCTTCACAACGATGCCCTGGTGCTGTCAAGCTTGAGTTGTGTCACAGTATCTCTCCACAACCTTTGAGAACGTTTGGGCTGAAGAAGTAATGAAAGAAAACTTCACACTCCAATTCTAATGTTCCGGGCTAACTGTACTAAATTAACCCTCCACACTATCTTTCAGGCGTAGCCAACATTAATACATGTACTTACGTTCATACGACATCGCAAAAGATTTCATAGATATCGAGAAAAAAATCGAAACGCAAACATACGAGCGAACGAAAAAGATGATACACCATGATACACTAAATGTAAGATCTGTACACTAGACCAGTCATATAATAAAAGAGTTCTACTGTAACATAACGTAAGATACAAAGCACATAACAAAAGCCAAATAATTGCATTACACAGACTACAGTTAAACATACACAGACTGAGCGATGTAATACAGTAAAACCAAGGAATACAACGAGAAGGAACACTTGTCACACAAGCAGGTTCTGACATTTTCTTACCAGGAAACGACGATTAATGTTTAAACCCATCGGACTGACTAATTGTTGGTTATCTGGGTTTTAGTCCTATTAAATGCCATGGGCATTATGGTCGTCAAGGTATAACAATTTGTCCAATGGCAGGACAAATATATCTGAAACACGCAATTACAGCGGACGTGGACGCTCGCTAAACACCAACAAAGAGGAAAACCCGCGCTGTCTACCCATCATACGAGAACAATTCTTACAAAAGATAATTGAATGTACAAAATCCCTGAAATGTAATAAGTTATATGAACACTTATAATACCTGAAAAACTCGAGGGAAGGAAAACGAAACATTTGAGTCCATTCAGACCCAGCGACTGGTCAGAGTACAGCCCGTGCCATCTAGTGAGCAGCGGGAGAAACTTCGCCTCTCGCCGGACTGTCTAGCACCAGGCGCGCTGCACTCCATGTGCTCCACTGACATTAACCTCTTGTTCTCGACAATACGACTCTTAAGCACAACGTTACGACTTTTGAGCACGATGATACGACACCTTGGGTACCATGGCGTGACCTCTGGACAGACGATTATGGGTCAGGTCAAAAGCCAAGCCATCACATCCATCGTGCTTGGGGATCGCATCGTCGTTCATAAGTACATAATGCAGTCATCCCATGGCGGCTAATGTTCCTCAAGAAGACTGAAATATAAGTATCTCAGTAATGTTCAGGTGGAAGGGACCTGAATTACTTGAGAACTTTTCTTATATAAAGAATCGTCACGCTGCCACAATTTCACTACACGGTCGCGTCATCCTGCAACATGAAGATGACAGTCCTGCAGTTTAATAATACTCTACAATATCTTCCCGTCATGCCATGATTACTACATGACTGTCCGTGGCTTCCTCGCCTTGACAGACGTATTTTATGAAAAAGAATAGTCACCACAGCCGCCGCCAATGTGGCTGCTGCTCGTACAGTTGCAGACACCTCACTATGAGCCTGTTCCTACACCTACTTGACAAAAAAATGGGCATAATTATGAGAAAGTGATCAAAATATCCGTACTAATCAAATGTGAGCTTCGTGCAGAACAACACAATCTGTATTTTGTTAATGTTTATACCACCAAATTTAATGCGATACATTCAGGGATATGGGGAGAGGCAATGAAGCTAGAGGAACAATAAATACCGTCTAGCGATTTCTTCTCTTCCTCGGAGTTTACGGTTCGTTACAGCCACACTAAGTGATTTAGAAATGATTGATGGCATCCATTTTCCTTCATCAATTATGCCTAGAAATGTTAATCCTCTACTTGTCTAATGTGCCTTAACTCTCCATCAAGCTACAGCAACATCACATTCTCTTCAATCTCCGTCGTTCGTATCACATTGTGGATAAGGTTGTCTTCACCTCAGCAATATACCGTGCACTGTAAAAAGACTTTGACCGAGAATCTGGAAATGGCACTGTCTTTTATCTGCGGTAACTGGCTTATCATTGGGGGCAAACCAAAGCAGAGAGAATCATATATTTGTGACACCAAAGGACTGTTCACAACATATCAGGTAATGTAAGAAATAAAGATTTTATCTAAAAGAACAAAGAGAACCCACGACACTAGTATCTACTGGCACCATCCGCCAAGCTACAAGATTTGGCTTTTATACGGGGATGGTCTGGACGTGAGGTGGTCCTCGATCCATGTTCGAATGGTTAAGACTGTCTCATTTTCCAACGGAGACTTGTGGTTAAGAAAAAATGTACGTACATTAATATCTTCTAAAAGGAATGTTATATGAAAAAATTTTCCTGAGGTTCTTAACGAAGAAATCAACGATGAGAAAATGTGCAAGATCAAATGTCTCAGGAAGAAAAGGAAAATTTTTAGATATCCTTTTAAGTCAATCAAAACTTCAAAAAACAACTAGAGAATCATCCCTGCCAAAAACTGAAAGCATCAATGTCAAGACAACTGTCGCATTACATATCAAGCTGATGGACGTGGTTAGGGTGTGCATGGAACACCAACCCATCACTCGTGAACCAGTGGCGTGCCGCAGGATTGGGTCCTGGACCACTGCTCTTCTTCATCTATGTGAATGACTTACCAGAAGGACTGGACTCCAACCTGAACATGTTTGCATTTGATGCTGACTTACATGAAGGACTGGACTCCAAACAGATCATGTTTGCAGAGATGATGCGAAGTTAAAAAGGAAGTAAAAAGCGAAAAGGATTGCATCAAGTTACTAGAGAAACTAGAAAATCTGTAAAGTTGGTATGAGACATGGCGGCTGAAATTCAGTCCCAGTAAACATTAAGCAGGATGTAAACTTCAGGAATGTGTGAAAGGACTTTGGAGCTGACATCGTCCTTAACCTATCGCTATAGTCCCACTTCAAGAGACAAACTGCCTGCTGAAAAACTTTACAAGAGCATTTACATACAAACATAACTAGGGGAACACTCAGTACGCTAATCACATGAGGCCAGTACTAGAATATGCTTCTCAGGTTTGGTCAGCCAAGTGGGAAATGCACAAAATATTAAGAAGGTACCAGAGAAGGGCAACCAAGATAGCACTGGAATTGAAAATGATGATTACAGGGAAAAGCTACAGGCGTTAGATTTGCCCACCAGGGAGGAGGTAAAAGAGCGAGTGGTGACCCTCAAGTTTTTAAGTCATCCTAATGATGCAGACAGTGAACACTTCTTCCAAAGATGCTGAGACATAACAACCAAAAGCCAAAGCACGAAATTACAGAGGATACTTCTACGAAATGATGTAATGAATTACTTTTATATTATAAGAGCACTGAACCAGTTGAAGAAACTGAACAAGGGAATAATAAATGCCGACAGAATCCACGAGTTTAAAAGGCTGTTACACAATAAAAGTGGTTCACGGGACAGGGAACTGTTAGTGTAAAACTCCCTCCCCGTACAGTACAAATATGTAATTCCAAATAAGTAATAAGATGGTCAGGATGTACCATGCGATACCCAGCCACCTTGTGGCCGACTATGAGAGATGCCACTACCGTGTGTTTGCCTCACACCCCAGCTGGTACATCACACCAACCAGTTCCCGATAAATCTAGTTCTTCATTCTTCGATCCTGATCCGCTGCAGGCAAAGCATCTCATACCACTGGGTGTTAGCAATCAGCATCGATCAAAGCCTTCAGACAATCCCATCTATCTCTATCCTCTCCACCAAATAAGTATATTCAAGATCTTTTGCTTTTGTATCAACCCATCAGTAAATCCAACAGCAATTCCCAAAGACTTCAAGACAGTGCGTCTCGGGCTGTTATGTGTTTGCAAACACGAACATCTACAGGATCAGCCCCTCCACGATTAAGATCTGTATACATGAAACGTCTACAGGCTTGCTAGTCCATGGTCTTCGACTGAGCATATGACCATCTCAAAGACTTCTTCCATCACCGTCTCAATCTGTACATATGAACATCTTCAAGACTTCCCTCGCTTTTAAAACATGAACATATAACTACAAGACCACCCTCGCCTCTGTAAACATGAACTTCTATGTGCAAGACTTCTCTCACTTCTGTAGACATGATCATCTATCTACAAGAATCTTCTCTCACTTCTGTAGACATGATCATCTATCTACAAGATTCTTCTCTCGCTACTGTAGACATGAATATCCATCTGCAAGACCCCCCCCCTCGCCTATGAAAACATGAACATCTACCTACAAGACTTCAATCGCCTCTGTAGACATGAACATCTATCTACATGACTTCCCTCACCTCTTTAGACATGAACATTTATCTACAGGACTGCTCTTGCCTCGACCACTACCTCCAAACGAGGGCATACGTAAGCCTCACCCCCCCGGCCATAGTGCACACTGAATGCGCTGCTGGTCGACCGGGCGTTACCACATTCTCAACGGCTGACGCCAGGATCTAGATGGGTGTGTTGCCCGAGTCCGTGTTGTCCCCCCCCCCCCTCCCCCCGCCAACAGGTGAGGTGCGCAACAGCTGGGCTGTCAGCGGGAGGCCGGCCGATCCAGTACCACTCACCCTCCCTGTCCTACAGACAGGCACTGCTTGAGGGAATTTGCTATCCACGGTATCACCACCCCTTGTGGTATACCCCTGCCTGTATTCCACTATATCACTCCTTGTGTCCCAGCGAAGGAAAACAACGCTTTGCGTGAAGCTGTCTCAGCGAGGTGAAACAGATGTGAAGGTCTCTCAGCAAAGTGCAACGGGCGTGAAGTTGTCTCAGCAATGCATAACAGGCGTGGTCACTTCAGCTATGTTCAACAGGCGTGGTCGTCTCAGCAGTGCACAACAGGCGTGAAGCTGTACTAATTGGAACTCGATAATATTTCTTTTGAGCTCGTATAAGAAGACTCGGCCAATAATGACCCACGTGGCTATACGATGAGAACAATTTCAAAAATAACTTTCAACTTCCAAGACATCCTTAATTCGAGATTCCGTGGGGCCATGTCTGAAGAACGTGTCCACAACAGATGCATGGAGGCATGTCCGAGGACCGTGTGTCCACAACAGGTCTGGGGGAAAATAAAACTATCTCCAAAAGTCCTGTCATGTGACCATGTTTGATCACAATGCCTCACCTACAGTCACATGGCGCCGTCTAAAAGTCATTTTCTATGAGTCGTATACCGTTAAAACAGTACACTAACATTCATGTTAACGGAGTAATGTTCAGAGAATCTGCGTAACAGATCTTTCATGGATCTTTTATCTTTTATAACACGAAAACTCACCCACAAACGAGGCACCTGGCTCTATGACAACAGGC
>JAUTXX010003432.1:0-10148 GCA_032273605.1 Panulirus laevicauda
TAAAAATCGTCCGTATTGGCAGGCGGCTGTGCTACGCGTGAAGGAGGGTGTGGGTGCAGAGGACGTGAATGTAGCGTGTTGGGTAGGCTCCCTCACCTCCCCTCCCTCCTGCAGCTACAGGTCAGCTTCTGAGGGATAGTTCGTTCGTCACGACAAGGTACCAGGACGTCACGTCAGGCGGCACTACAGTTTCAGCGACCTGCTGTAACACTGTCTACCATGTGTACAGCAAGGTTCTCGACCCATGATAGGAGCATTACATAAAAGGTGGCGGGGAAGAAATCAAAGATTCGCATAGTGATACAAGACTATGAGACGTCGTGATAACCACACAGATTTTTTTTTTTTCTATTGCCATGACGGCGTTACGACAGAGCATGTCTTTGTTATTAGAGGTTAAGACACGGGAAGTGTGAGGATGGACAAGAGGAAATAGTTTTGGATTCATGGAACACGTTAATCAACCAAGAGGATATAAATAAAAATACCACGAATATAAGAATGAAAAAACGTATATAACAAAGAAAAAATGAAGAATAATAGGAGAAACTCAAGGAATATATATGGGAAGGGCAGGTAAGATATATGTTCCATGATGAAGTTTTCTGCTGCACGACAGTAATAGTATTCTAATCTATTAGAGACAGAGATAGGATCGTAAAGCTGTAGTGGGCACTTCCCCAGCCACGACTTCTTCCGATCACCACACCTGGCAGGAAAATAGCTAAAAAGGAGCAGCATGCAGTGAGTGAAGGATATATAACTATACAAATGCTATAGGAAATTGTGAAAGGGAATATTACCCTACTGTTATGCTTATTCTGGCACATCCCAGGTTGGAGGCTCAAATCTGAAAAGAAGAAAAAGTTGAAAATTGTATGTTTCAAGTAATTGTTTTCCCCTCTTGAACAAACTTATCTATGTAAAGCTTCCTCCATTTACGCATAAACATGTAAGAGAGAATGCATTGTATACGCTCTCTGTATAACTTTCGAAGTTGCATAGTTACTTAAACTTAGTTTCTACACCCAGTTTCTTCACTCTAACTTTTTTCCTTCTTGCGCTTTCGAGTCACTTCCCGTTTTCGTGTTTTTCACAGTGATGGTGTTACAGATAGTTACGATAAATTAGGTGCTATCTTCATCAGATATGTGCCATGAAGATAGAGTTCCTTGTAAAGGTGGGAAGGTACTTGACGACCTTGTAATCCTTTCTATCTTCTAAGAATGGTGCAGTCTCATGGTGTTACCACTTACAGGCGGGGTCCAGAAACATCCAATCCGAAAATTTACTTGTGGAGACTGGCATAAGGGAGGAGGATACAGTAATGGGTGATCTGAGTGGACCTATAGGCGCGAGTGTGAGATACGGTCTTTATAGGATGGTGTAGACTAGCCTGACGGAGAGGTGGGTGAGAGAGAAGACTTATTGTAATGTGTATGTGTGTGTGTGTGTGTGTGGAAGAGGACCTAACTAGAGGAGTGGTGTATGGAGTGCAATACCTTTCTGAAGGTGTTGTCTGTGTAAGAGGACCTACCTGGAGGAGAGGACTTGCCTGATGGTACTGTCTGTGGAAGGATACCTACCTGAAGCTTTGGTAGACTGTGTTGCAGCATGAGGAGCGGTCGGGGTCTGGAAGAGGAAGGAAGTCCTTGCAGACGAGGCTCTCCGAAGCGGCTTGGCTGGAGTTCTCCACCCACCGCCCGTTCTGTGAAGGAGAGAGGACGAAGCGTCAGCGAGTACTTTCTCATCTGAACCCTTAAACTACGTATGTATTACTTTTATCACAAAAAAATTCTCGACATTATCATCATCAACCCCTTGAACATGACAGTACAACCTTTGGGCATGACGGTAGGACCTTTGACCCGAAACCTGAGGGTCATATCAAAGATCACAGTATCATCTCACGAGGGGTACTGTTGTGTTCAAAGCGTATTTACCGTTGTTCTCAAGGGTAGTGCCATCGTGCTCAAAATGCTTAATATTTCTGTATAGTCTTCCCATCACTACCACATGTCGCCCTCTGCTCTCACCACAGCATACTGTGAACTGTCTCGTGTCAGGGTTTGTCGCCATGAATAAAATACAATTTGCACAACTATTGGCTGACCAAGTCAGCCAGCACTGACAACCAGTTCGACATTTAAATCCATTCAAGTTCGTTGCTTTTATAAATTCAATGGTGTTAGGTATGGAGAGGGTTCGTAACTTGTTCCTGCATAAGTTCATCTGTTCCAGAACTCTGTGAATTGATACATACACCTCACTCTTAAACCTTCAGCAGTTAATATCATCCAATCCCTTCACTTTCATCCTCAAACACCATAATCATTAGTCTCCTTCACTACATTATAAATCCCTCTTTATTCCTGGTTCTATCACCCATCGAATTCATGTCCATTAATACTTGATGGTTCAACAGGTTCATCCGCACACTGAATCTCCACACAGCGACCATTTGAACACCATATCCTCCACACACCAGGCATTCTAGACTGTGCATCTTACGCCAGACTCGCCTCCTGCTGGATCCCACACATATTCGGTACCTACCGGTAATACCATTTCGATAACAGTTGCCTCTTTTAGGATGGTAATGGTTCTAGTAAGATAACTTTACTTACTACGGATATAAACGGGGTTATTACGAATCATGCAGCAACGCAATTCCTCAGCTGTTGCAGACATAAGGTTTACCCAACGCCCTTAGTTATCAATTCATGTACTAATGCGACGACTGATCCAATAGGCTTAAGAGTCGTCGTGGCATGAAGGTCCTTGTACACGCACTCCTCGCTGTTGACGCTAAAGATCGTTTGGGAACAAAGCGTCACATTGGAAATGATTCCAGGTACCTCGATGTGACCGTAAGTACTCACTGGGCTGTGAGAATGAATGTAAATAGATATTAACAAGTACCAAGGCCTCCTCCCAGATATATAAAACAATGCTCTCAGTACCCTATTACAAATCCAGGTCTATAGGTTCCCCATGTCGACTACCCTCACCTTGCTGTCAGGTACATCATGCCCACAGAGACTCCCCTCGACTGACCTGGAACTTCTCGGCCGTGAACCCTCTCTCTGGGAGCGGGGAGCCACTCATGGCCAGCAGCGTGCGAGGTGCGGTCGCGCCCGAGGACTGGCGAACACTGGCCTTACCACACCTGAGGTGTGAGTCAGCTCAGCGACAAAGATGGTCCTCACACACTTGAGCTGCCTTAACCTGGCGTCTAGATGGCCAGGCACACGTCACTGGGTCGGGACTACCACCAGAGTCACCGGTGACATGACCATGCATAAAGACCTCCCTAATTAACAGAACATTGACTATGCACAGAGGCCCCCGGCAACACAGACCACGTATAAAGACCTCAGCAACATGGACGAGTAAATAAGGCCGCGCAAGCACATTGGGGATTAGTTGGAATCTTGTGTGTGAATATGACCTACGCACTAACCCATAAGGCTTAAATCAGGTTGAGTCAAGATGTAGTTTGGCGTAGATGGCATCTGACTTGACCCCTAAAAAGACTGAAGCAAAAAGTTAAAGGGGCCGCAGTCCTATTACGAAAAAGGTAGTCTACGTAAAACGCATGATGGATAATAATTTCTTTGTTTCTGTTCAGAATTTTGAACACTTGGATTGATTCGTCGCAACGTCTACGTTTTTTAAGGGAGAAGAAATCTAATCGCTTTAACTTTTCTTAATATGCCAGATTTCTAAGGGATGGGATCAATTTTGTCGCGCGTCTTTGTACTTGCTCAAAATTTTTCCTTGTCTTTTCTATAGCTTGGAAATTAAATCTGGACTACATATTCAAGGTGTGGTCATACTAGAGAATTACAGTGTGAGAATTGTTTCTGGTGCCTTGTAATCTATATTCCTGGCTATGAAACCTAACATTTGGTTATTTTTTATTTGCTGCTTGTCACTGTTTAGTGTATTCCAAATTGTTGCTAATGGCAATTCCAAAGTACCTTTCTTCATTTGCTTTAGTTAGAGAGTTTCTGAATAGTTTGTAGTCGTAGCGTATATTCTTGTCTCCAAAGTGCATAACTTAACATTTGTCTACATTAAACTTCATTTGCCATCTGTCTGACCACTCTGCTAGTTATAAGTTAAGATCTCTTTGAATCACTTCACATTCCCGCCTGTTCACAGTTCTACCTCCTAGTTTAGTATCGTCTGCAAAACTGGAGGTCTTAGATATGGGTGGAAGTCAGCAACGGGGTTCTAAGAAGCAGCCCATCATTGCCTCACGATGGGGGTTCTACTGCCCATGACTGGGTGGATGTTGGCAATGGGGTTCCTAACAGTGGGCCATAATTACGTCTTTCTCCCCGTACTGATATTTTTTGGGAAGAGGAAGCATGGGTAATGGTGGGCGGGTTGGAATATAATAATGGGAGTAAACCCCTCGCTCCATTCGCCAACTTGAGACAATAAACGCCATACATTATGACACCAGGACAAGATATATGTCAATGGGAAACTCTTGAAATTTTCAGGTGATTAAAGAATTGATGTTGTCGTTCGTGATCTATGGGACTACGTATAACCGAGTAGCCTTGATGCTATACGTGTTGCTAGTGTGTGTACCGCTTGGTTTGGCCGGCTTTACGGTACATGTGATGCGTGTACAATCTTTGATGAGTATGATGCAGGTACAGACTGTGGTACGTACAGTTCGTGGTAAGTACGATATAGATACGATTTGGGGATGCGTTCGATGTAGGTACAGTCAGTGGTACTTATGATGTAGGTAGTCCGTGGTACGTATGATGGATGTAGTCCGTGGTACGTATGATGGAGGTACAGTGCGTTGTACGTATAATGTAGGTACAGTCCGTAGTACTTATGATGTAAGTAGTCCGTGGTACGTATAATGTAGGTACAGTCCGTGGTACGTATGATGTATGAGGCCAAAGGCTACACTATCATAGCCAAAGGTCGCACCGTCGTATTCAAGGGTCGTCCCGCCATGCTTATGACAATAGTCACTTCTCTTAATATTGGTCCGTGTTCCAACTCTTTCCACAGTGCACCTTCAAAATCAGACGCGTATTCTAACCTGCATAGAATTTGCACACACACACGCAAGCTTATCACACCTGAACGTACATAAAGACATTCACACATACACATACGCACATGGGAACACGCACACATATACACCAACACAAAAATCAAACAGCGACACATGTAGTAAACATAGACATACGTCATGCAAAGCTTCGACAGCATAATAATGTAACCCCTCATTCCACACATCCAACGCCCACCATAAACCACCAATCATCGCCTTGGGATAGATGGTGCGACCCTCGAGCACGACCTCCTTAAGCACGACGGTGCGACCCTTGGGTATGATGTAATGGTGAACGGCCCCGCCGGGCCGCCACCAGTACCAAAGAGGAGCAGTCAGCCAGTCTGGTGCCGAGGGGTTTTGTACCGATCCGTCAGTGGCTGCTGTAGAGGGCGTGATCGCTGGCTGGCTGGCTGGCCACGGATTATTACACTCGCATGTCTTACAATTGCCATCCATAGTCGCACATCATTCTCCCACGTTGTGTAATCGTTATCTATAACTCCTTCAGTCCCTAGTTGGATGTCCTTATGGGACTTGTTTGGAGCGCCTCCACAAAGACGTATAAGGAAGGAGGGGGAAGAGGAGAAGAAGTAGGAGGGAGAGAGCAGAAGGAGAAAGAGGAAGGGCAAGAGGGTTGTATGTGAAGGAAAAAAGATTGAAAGTAGGAGGATGCCAAGAGGAAGGTGAGGGAAGGAGTGCAAAAAGAAAGAGGGAGATAGAGGAGGGATGGCGAACGTTGAAAATGATGGTGCACCGCAGGTGATGAGAAGACCTATGGGACAATGTGACGGGTAGGGGTAAGGCGTAATATGAGAGGGACGGGCGGACGGTGAAGCGAGGTGGGAGCACCTTGGCAGTCATGAGCACACACACGCACGCTGGGGGAACCAACATACTATTTTCAATTGCACGTGTAACTCTGGCGACCTTGGTCGTCTTTAGAACCTGCTAAGTGACGCGGACACCACTCGGGAGATGAGGCGTTGCCCCAGACAGATCTGACCCATAGGTTAACAGTCGATACATTCCGAAACAAAAGATGCTCAACGCTTGCAGTCTGTGAAGACCCTGTCGTTCATGTCCTCATACAAACCTTCGTTCAACGGCATTCAAAAGCCTCGCGCAGGTCATCTGACGGACACATCTCACGAGGAGAGATTGAACAAACGTCAAAACAATGTGCTTCACCGCAGCTTTGATGGAATTCTACTTTTCTCACGCAACAAGTCCTGGAAATTGGTAGTTCAGAAGTGTTATGTGGCAACATGTTGGGTGCCAGGCTGTCTGGAGGGTGAACACGTGGGGTGCCAGGCGGGTCTGGCCTGAGGTCTGCCACAGGTGGGGGTCAGGTAGTAAAACACACACACACACACACACACACACACACACACACACACACACACACACACACACACACACACATTGCCCCATTATCTGCGACCTTGGCATTTCAATACTTGCTTGATGTCTGTGGTTGTATTTTGCTTTTAAATTATGACCGGCAGATGATTATTGTTTTAAGGGGACGAAAATAGAAGCATGCGAAAATTCAGAAGAGCTCGCAGACTTGGTTGTGGTAGAGGGTGACTGCAGCGGTATAGTGTGTAACATTAACAAAGCTTATCAGAACCACTGGACAGTGATATCACGCTGGATATCTTGCATGATCCCAGGTCCGCCTGGGCGTCCAGGATCGTGACACCACAGGCAAGTGCCGGAACACAGAGATAACAGCACTGTGTTGGCGTGAGGCAGGTGTGAGGGTCAGGTTCGTGGTGTAATGTGGGTCAGTGGTGGTGTGGGTCGGAGCTGAGGGTCAGGTCTGGGGTGTAGCGTCGTGCAATGGTGGTGCGAGGCGGCGATAGGGGGCCAGGCCTCGGGTGTATTACAGTGTGGGGGTGATGTGATGCAGGGGTGAGGGGTCAGGTATGGGGTGTAGTACAGTGTGGTGGCGATGTGAGGCCACTAGTGGGTGAGGCTTGGGTCCATAATACAGTGTGGTGATGTGAGGCAGGAGCGCGGGTCAGGCACATGCTGTGAACATGTTTGGTCCGCATCGCCGCCCCTGGTAATTTCTAGTGTCAAGGAAGACGTGTTACCGAAAATGAGGCGAAGTGCTACCTTCATTACACAGGCCAGCCTGTCATTACTGGGGCCATTTCATCATGGAGATCAGTGGGGAATGCAGTCACTAGACATATCTATTTCCGGAATGGACCAGATAATTTTATGGCAACACATATCATTCCTAGTCTCTATCATCACATCTCGACCCCCACTTGGGTTGCGAAGAGTGAGGCTAGGTGTGGCGGGGTATGGGAGCGGAGGCCTCTACATATTCAGGTTTAGCTTTAAAAAAATGTATCAGTCGTATATATCATCAGGTTTAGCCTTAAAAAACTATCTTAGTCATATATATCATACATCAGAACAAAGAAAAGATGACTTATGTCAAATTATTACAATGATCCATCGCAGCAACTGGTGTGTTTAGTGACTGGCGACCACACTTGGCCTAGGGGAGGTAGGAAATGACGTTCCTGTTACTTAGATCTTCAGCGACCGGCGGGAGCTAAATACTCGCCTTTGTAGAATATCGGACGAGTCTTCACATAAATACGACTATCATTTATCGTTGTCAAATATATTTCACGATTTATAAATACATTTATTGAACAAAACACACACGCACACCAGTCTCATCTTAATCATAAGCTCTTTCGTGGTTAATTAACTAACAACTAGTATGATCCTCCCAGTCTTGTAATTTCCCAACTGTGTATCTTCAGGCGATTGGCTGCCTGAATTCAATAAACAATTCTTTTACCTATACATCTACTTATTTCCACACACATTCATACATACTCCGTACTACTGCTCCTTCTACTACGACTATTACCGTTTCTTTTACTACTTCTGCTGCTTACTACTGCTACTATCGTTACTGTTGCTACTCCATCTACTACTGTTGCTAGTGCTGGTGGAGATCGTGCTACTACTACTACTACTACTGGCGCTTGTACTACTACTTCTACCGTTGGTGCTGGTAGTAGTGGTGCTACTACTACTGCTGTTGGTGCTGGTGCTACTGCTGCTACTGTTGTTGTTTCCAGCCTCTTTCGTGACTGCAAATGTTGCACGGATCCGTTTTGTAAAAACACGAACGTTGAGCAGCTGATGAGACATGGTTATCTCTCACTGCAGGTGCAGATCCAGACATGACTAATCTTGTCACTGTCTGGCTAATGTAGACTACAGGGCATGCCTTACCAGAGAGATAGATATATAGATAGAGAGAGAGAGAATTTCGTCTATTGGCTACAGTCTCTTTAATATATTCCTTTTCTTTGTACGATGAGTGTTTGAATACCCTTTTAATCTCAGTACTGTTTGACAGGAGGTGACAGATAATATTGCTTCCACTTATTCCCTTTTCATTTGCGACCATTACAGTGTGCGTTTAGACACTGAAGACCGGCGGTGGGAGGAGGATAAGGAGTGGAGGGCGGGTTGGTGGTGCTGTGGAATGATGTACCATGTCTATGAACATGATGAGCACGCGTAATGTTGTGTGGTACATGATTGATCGCCACATGCATAATTCGTTTGATATCAGGCTAGCCAAGCTGCTGCCGGCACCGGCCTTGACTAGGCAGACCATGGCAGGTATTGATGTTTGCGGCCGTCAATACCCGGGTCTGATTCAGAGAACCGGTCCCTGTGGTCCTGAACCGGTTTGGTCATGTGGGTGAGGAGGAGGAGGAGGAGGAGGAGGAAGAGGAAGGATCTATATCTGTCATGTGGATGGGTGAGTAGTAGCTTGGAAGCTGAGGAAATAAGACTGTGTATCTCAGGAGGGACGGTCATGTATCCGAGGTGGGGTGGCCAGGTATCTGAGAGGGTGTGGCCAGGCATCTGAGAAAGAGTGGCCTGGAAGCTCATGACAACACTGACACCAACACCAAAATTAATAGGATAACCTCAGAGTCAGGAAGCTGCTCGTTAACAGCTCGTCAGCTGGTACAGTGAGCAATTCATGGACGCACTTTTAAGCCTTAGGTTCTTTCGTCTCGTGTGTGGCTCCCCCATAACATGCTGACATTCAAGTCGTTCTCAGAAACGTATTGTTCACATCGATAAAATCATGTCCTGTAACCAGACATGGTCTCGGAGTTCTTTTCTGTGTCTGGGCTCGTAGGTACAATCAAGTAAAAGGAGAGAGAGAGAGAGAGAGAGAGAGAGAGAGAGAGAGAGAGAGAGAGAGAGAGAGAGAGAGAGAATATCAGCCGATACAATTCTCTGGAATTCATTTTGATATGACTTTTGACAGTGATAAGAATGAAGGCAAGAACGTGTTTCCATGTAGCAAGAGTGGCCTGTCACAGTTACCAACCATGCACGCAGGTGAGGTTATGAGCCCCTTAGTACCAAGTGTGAGGAGGTGAAAATGTGGAGCCCAGTGTGAGGAGGTGAGTGTGGTCGACAAAGTACTCGGTATCGTCAACCTTTCCATCACATCATCACTGTCGCTCAAAAGCTGGCTGTATTGTCGACACACTCGTTTCTTATAAGATAATTGTTTAGGTATTAGATTCCCGTGTACACAGTATGCATATATCATAGCTAAAAATAACAGTGATATGAAAAAAAAAATTGGCTGTGTTTGTGTTTAGCACGCCGCACGTCACTATTATGGCGACCCACCGTAGATGCGAACGAGGGACGAATGACGACGCAGCGAGCAACGGCTTCTTCGCATCTTTAAGTCGTTAAATATCATTCACGAGATCTGTAAAACTTATGAAATCGAATCTTCGTCTCACGTGTTCCTTGTGGGTTCCCTTGAACTTTGTCTCAGAGAAAAGGTCACTTGATCTGTTCCTATTTATACACAACAGGAACCTGATTTATACCATGAAGAAGGGTCGAATGTCTCTATTCTGTACAATACCAATGAATTCTACAAACGAATCGATGCAGAACTTGAAGTAATGAAGCTATTCTTATAGCCCGCCTACATAAATGAACGAAAACGCACACACACACGCACTAT